>NIBX01000145.1:0-30359 GCA_002718315.1 Agaricales sp. HM26-F1
AGCAAGAGAACCAATGTATATGAGTTTTGGGAACCAAAAATGTTCAGCAGCTACTAGATGTGAATTTTGGAGTAGAATGCAGCGCTGGTGTTCGTTTTGGCTGGTTCAGCTTCAATCTTAAGGTATACCTGTTTTAGTCAATATCGGTCAAAAATGCGGACCTCTCCTGTGAGCTCAATTCTTGACCGTTTTGGCTAATTCTTGAATATGTTATGGGTGTATATGTGTACTTGGGTGGTGCACTTTGTCCGCAGCGATTATGTAATCAGAAACATTTTCCGCAGCTATATAGTGATTTTCCGCCATTTTGGATCCGAGTGGCTCATATAGTACAGGAACCAGAGTGCCCAGGAAGATTCCCAGCTAGGACAGAGTTAGTACATATGTGTAGAGTATGTGTGCCAAGCTGCAATGATCGCCGCAGCCTGTAGCTCAATAAATGCTAGGATTACCTGTTTTCCAATAACCGCTAAAAAAGTGGAAATGACCGTTTGAGCTGAGTTCTTGACCGATTTGGCTAATTCTTGAATATGTTATGGGCCTATATGGGTCCTTTATGGATGCAACTTGTCCGAAGCGATTATCTAATCTATAGCTTTTTCCGCAGCTGATTACTGATTTCACTATTTTGATCATTTCTATTTTTAATCAGATCCATTGATCCTATCAATGTGGCACTGCTAGAGTATGTTGGTAGGTACCCTATGCATATACTCGCAACAGGACATCATTGATTATGCTCTAGATCCCAAGTAATCAGCAATTGATCTGATCCGTACACATTGATCTACTGATTGACAGTGATCTGTTGATCGGAGCTGAAATCGGAGCTCACCACTGGATTCCCAGTATCTGAAAACCCTATAGACATATTTGAAATCATTATCAGAGCTGTCAATTCTATCAAAATCAACAATCAGTGCAATCAATATGCTGATCAGCAGTGATCTAGCGATCGGAGCTAAAATCGGAGTTCACCATCAGATTCCCAGCCTATGAAAACCCTATAGTACCTGTTCAAATCATTATCTAGCCTATTCTAATATCTAGATTATCAATAATTAAATATTGATCTGCTGATTGTAGCTGATATATTGATCGGATCTGAAATCGGAGCTCACCATCAGATTCCTGGACCCTGAAAACCCTATAGTACCTGGTTAAATCATTATCTGATCAATTTTAATCCAATCCTTATCTGCTATCTAATCTTTAATCATTGATCCAATTGATCTATTAATAATCAGCTAAAATGAATCATTTCATTGGATTCCTGACCCTCAAAAACCCCTATATACTATCTGAAATTTAATTAAAATTCCGATCAAAATTGATTGATCCCATCAATGATTCATCAGATCAAAAAATGAACATCACCATTGAATTCCCAGCCCCAGAAAACCCCCTAAACCTATTTTAAACTATT
Source organism: Agaricales sp. HM26-F1 (assembly GCA_002718315.1). Classification (NCBI taxonomy): domain Eukaryota; kingdom Fungi; phylum Basidiomycota; class Agaricomycetes; order Agaricales; species Agaricales sp. HM26-F1. The sequence continues at coordinate 1,427 of NIBX01000145.1, forward strand.
TTATTTGCTGATCAAATGAAAAATTGATCTAATCACTGATCTAATCAGTGATCTGATCAAAATGATCAATAGAATCATGATCAGAAAAAAGAATACGACAAACTGATGCCCTAATCTCAATTTTGAAATTTTTATCGTTGTGTCTCGGAAATTCTTTTTGATCTGTATCAATCAATTTTGATCGCATCAGCTGATCTCAGTGATGTCCATCAAGATCCCATCACATACGACCTTCCTATTTAGGTTGCGTTTTGATGTGACCTACTCCCTACGACCACTGGTATTTCTCTCCTAGGTGAGAATATCCACTTTGTAGAAAATCCACCTTTGATGTATCACGGAAAGGTGGCTATTTCCTTTTTTTCATGTATAAATCCAGCAGCGTTACCTGAAATATCGCTGTGGTGATCTGCTAAGTTAGAGCTCCCTGTTCCAATGGCATCTATCGAATGAAAATAGTGCAACTTCTGTCTGGTTTCTTTCGCAAAACGAGCAGCAGCCTTCTTGTTAATGATATCCTTGAAATTGTTCTGACTGACTATGATAGAGGTATATCTGAACGGTGGTTCACTCAAGGATGCCACTGTCTCATTAGATTTCGCAATGAGACTATCTAGAAAACAGAAATCCTCTGACGTGCATGACTTATATCGCATATTCTCTAAAGCAGTTCTTAATTTAGTGTCCTCTTTCGTGTAGGCTGCCTGCCTCATGTTCTGCTTCAATATAACAACTGTGGTAAACTGGTGCCATATTGATCGTCCTAGTATTGATGATTCATCCTTCACCGTAAGGTTAGTGTCCCTATTGTACAATTTCAACCCACCTACAGGAGGAAGTTGCGCAAAATCACCTGCAAGTATCATATTGTATCCTCCAAACGGAAGATGGAGCTTGTTACAAGACCTGGCCAACTGCGCGCTGATATCATACAGCGCTTCTGCGTTCAGCATGGATATTTCATCAATAAATATGTAATCAACCCCAAGAAGGTTTTGGTTCACTGCCGCAAGCTGCTCAGGAGGAGGGGCCCCCTGGTTGGCATGATTGATTTTCAACATAGAGTGGTAAGTGTGCCCTCCGACCAAAGAAGCAGCATTTCCGGTGGGAGCCAGAATCATGATTCTGTAGTCCTCAGAGCGTAGCTTGAAAAACTCCTTTAGTGCTTTGATGACTTGGGACTTTCCGGTACCTCCCATGCCTCCAAGGTACATGTTCAATGGATGGAATTTGACAGTCGTAGCATGATTCGCCACAATGCGGAAAGCCCTGAGTTGTTCCTTGTTCAGCTGATATTTCTCCTCACACAGAGTCATCTTCTGTCTATCCTCGTCACTCGCCACAAATTGGTGCTTTAGGTAGTTGTTGTCAACAAGTCGGACATCATCAGGAACTTGATATTTCGACTCGTCTAGTGTCTTATCTAGATGTATACTTATTTGCGCGAGCCGCTTTGATAAGTGGTTGTCTTTACTGCTTTCCACAGCTTTGATCCAGTCGTTTGCTCGCATCCGTGAGTCTGCTTCGTACCGTTCCACCTCAATCTCTATGCTCTGCTCTGTTGGCTCATTCCAGCCTGCTTTTTCTAGGGCCTCCTCTGTTCTTTGATGCGCATTCACAACACGCTGAGACACCTCAAGATCAGCAAGCCTCTGCCTTGCCTTTTCATCAAGATCCTCCATGTAGTCTAGATCATTCAATTCATATGCATCATCTATTTCATCCAGAACCTCTTGCGTGAGTATAACTGGAAGTTTTCCCACAGATCCTGCTTTGTGTTGCTTGTGAAAGTCGTCTCGTGAGTCAAGGCATTCATACAATATATTGAAGTGGTTCATTTTCTGCTTTTGTTCCTCTGAGAACTTGTGAGCTCGGAAAGCTTCTGCCCAGCTCTGCTCAATAGATTTCACATCCAACCCAGTTCGCCAGGGTTTGAACAGAGCCAACATTGTCTGATGGTAAAAGACATTCGCATCATCAGCTGTGTGTCTTCTCGGCAAAGGAGGCCCAATGAAGTTAGGAATACGGTTTCGTCTTCCCTCATCATACGTTACATATATTGATGTACCTAGAGGATGTTCAGGCAAAAATTGGAAAATATTGGAAGATCGCTCTTTAGTCTTCTGCGATGTCTGACTTGGATCGTAAAGTGTATCACCTTGAGAGAGTGGTATATCTCCCACTTGCGTTGGTTCAGGGTCTTCCAGTTCCTCACCATCAGAGTCTTGAGCCCATTCCTCTCCTTTCCTTTTAGCCGCTTTCCGGGCTTCAAAGGATTCGATACTCTCCAGCATGGCTTGGGAGTATTCCTTTGTTCTGGCAGAACGTCGCAGGGGTTGTTCATAATGCGTCGGCCCTTCTTGCTGCACAACTGGCACCTTGTTAGCTACTTCACCCTTCTTGCGAGCTTGGATCTCCGCAAATCTTATCCAGTCAAACAGACAGATGTCCTCAAGCTCAGCTGGACGACATGTATAATTGTGTACACTTGAAGTGCCTACTAGCTTGCCATTCTTTCCTCTTGCAAGACGTAGCTTGCGCTGTTCATCCTCAGCGGGATTCCACACTTTCATCATCTCAGAGACGTGACTCTTCCAGAAAAAGTTATTGAACACTGTGTGCGTATAATGGTCGTCATAACCCAACAAATATTGACAGGCCAGTGGTGCTCCGATTTCTGATTTTGCGGTCAACATATTAATAGCTTGGACAAGAATCTTCTTGATGTTCGCTGTCTCCTGGGGCTTTCCATCTACGCTTTTGACACTACGCTCAAAAGCCATTCTCAATACATCGAACATCACATAGGTCTTCATGGGAGTCTTTGAGACATAGTTCGTAATGTACATCACAACGGCTTTTGCAGCAGTTCCTGATTGCAAACTAGTCACATCGGTGTTGCATCTCAGCAGCCACGTTACAATGTGGGACACAGAATTGACGTGAGGGTCCGTGTGCTTCATATTCAGTGCACCAGTGTCTCTATCGACCTCGGTGGTATTATAAACAGGTCGTGGAAATCTCGCTTTACATGTACCAAACTTGTTCATTTTGCATCCAGCTGTAACTAGTTTTTTCTTTCCTCCCAGCTTCTCCTTGATTTGCTCATTCTTCTCAAATGTGCTCTTACTTCCTCCACATTTATGTGTGTTGCATCGCATGTATAACTCATCAAACTCTTCGAAATATTCATCAAACCACTTCTTCAACTTCACACCGCACTCACACTCAGGCTTTGTATGAAAGCATTCATCGCAGGTCGGTGGAGGTGGATTTGGCATTCTCTCAGTAGGCCTCACATAACCTGTACGCGCTTCACGCATGTCCGTCTTTTCACTGACATGTTCTCTAGAACCAGTCACGAATCCGCCTTGTAGCAAACTCTCAATGTACTGTACGATCTCACGTTGAAATTCCGAGTCTTTGTCCAGTATCTTGTCACGAATTTCTTGATAGCTTAGTGCGTTTTCAATCCAGCAAGGCATGTGAATATGTAAAGTATTACGCCCTTGCTGTTCCACAGCTCCAAAGTATGCAGCTACTTCTCCATAAGCCCCTGCATGATCAGCGCCGACACCTAGGATATGTTTGACAAAGGCTTTGACCATCACATTGAAGAACCGTGCCGCCGCAACTGGATTGTCTGATATGAGCTGCTTGCGAATTGTTTCAGATCTCATCAAAGTAGGACAAAAGTCGATTTTGTTATCTGCATAGTACAAGGAAAGCGGGTGTTTGGTGTCGTCAGGACTAAAGGTGAAATACCAAACAGGAGCACCGTAGAATTTAATCATGGACCAGAGCTTGTTACGCATATGTTTTTTTGTAGTGTGGGATCCTTCCACGCCTTTTCCTATATAATCAAGCTTGCCGAGTAGCTCGTAGCAATCCTTTTCTTCCTGAGTTTCTGGCACAACATATTCACCCTTCTGTATTCTTTTAGATATGTCCGACCAAGTTTTGCTGTCCATTTTGGAGAGTCTAGATTCCAGTTCCTTCCAGTTCTTTGCCGGGGTCAGGAGCATGCCCTGGTCGTTTGCATTCTTGACTTGTTTAAGATTGAATACAGTCAGCGGGTACTCGTAATCAAGCTGGAAACGCTTGTCGTGGTACAGAAGCATTTTTTGCTTAGGTTTGTACCCGATTCCGTAAGGGTATAACCATGGGAACATTTTCGGTATGAGGTCTTTCGTCTTAAAGGTGGGCTCCGGTTTCTCAGATCTCCCTACACCCATTGCTGGCCTCCCTTGCTGCAAGTGGTCCAACGCTGCTGCACACAGTTGCTGTAGGCTTGAATTACTGTATTCCTCTCCCGTCAACGTATGGACCTTGAACGGGCATCTACCAGTCTCAGTACCCTCTTCCTGATTCAGTTCGTAGATGGCAGACGCTTCGACCAGGCGATTGGAGCCGTCTTGCTCTTTGTAGAGAATACCTACAGGAACTTCATTGTCTGGGTACTGGTTTAGGTTTTCTTCAGAAATAGTTATGTCGTTGTACAACACATTGTTCAACTTCAACCAATGGAGCGCTCTCTTGACTTTGTTTCTCCTTACAAGCCACGGAGTACGCTTGAGGTCCGCTGGAGTAGGTTGAACAGGCCCCAAGTATATGAAAGCCAATACTTCCTCAATGTCAGATTTAGGAGGGGGTAATGTATCGTAGATCTTGGCTACAGGACTAGTGAAACAAATGACATTCCCGGAGAGGCGGTGACTGTCAATTCCAGATCGCGATATTCTTGTTATATACTTGTTTTTTCTGTATCTAGAGATGAGAAGCCTCTCAGCGTAACTGAGATCCTCCAGTTCATGGGGGACATCGCCTATCCAATTGCCGTTTGCGAGAGACGCCTCAGGCCGTTTGTTATCCTTGAGAACATTACTGCACGTAAGACACACCTTCCGGCAACCTGGCGCCAGAAGAGGTCCAAGGATAGGTGCCACAGCGTCGGCCTGCTCACCACGCGCTGTTCTAGCAATAGATATATCATTCGCCTCGAGCAAAACGAGTTGCTTCTCTACATGCTCTAACGGCTTCATCTCTGCAGATCTATTGAGCAAACCACACACTGCACACCCTTCCTCAGCAAGGTTCTCAGGTGAAACTTCGTCGCAAAACGCACGTATACAATCTATCATTCGACGCTGATCTAGAGGGTCTGGGGGAAATTTGACTGAAGGTCGCAGTGAAGACTCGATTTTTCGAGAAGATGGTATGGGCACAACCCTGTTTGGTGCCTCGCGATTTGAAGACACTTTAGCATAATAAGTAGCGTTCTTGCAAGCTTTAATTGCCACTATCGAGTCAGTGGCTTTGAAGATTGAGTACATGCCTTCGCAAGGAGACGGACCTCTTGAACAATGGCTGTGTAGCAGCAGTCGGCTTTTTATCATCTTCTTGTCTGCCTTGGACGGTAAATCTATGCTATGGGAGCGACAGAGCAAAAGTAGTTGATCCTTATTCAACATATCAACCAACAGTTCGAGCGGTATATCACAAACAACAGTTCTACTACCCCCTGTTTCAGATAGATCGGTGGTGTGTTCAACGTATTCGTACAGCATGTTTTCTTTATCCTTCAAAGAAGAGCCGCCTGAGTCATCTACAATGTATGTGGATATCTGCGTCCATCGGACCCTGTTCTTGACAGGTCCTTTCGCCCCCCCCACTAGTTCGGCTGGCTTGTGCTCTCCAACATGCGTCCAGCCGTGACGAGCACCGACAGCCGCAATTCTGTAAGCGCTATAACTGGACCAGCCATTGAGCAGCACATCAAGTTTACGCCTAAGGTAGTCTACCTTCGTCATCAAATTGCGACAGCTTTCCAATGCAGTGAGTAGAACTTGTGATCTCACACTGAGGTTATTTGCACTAATTATCAACAACAGGACAGGACAATCATTAAGCAGCAGAGAAGCACGATATTTACTTCGAAAACGATTAACGAGCTCTGATAGGTAACTCAGTTGAACGCGTACATAATGCAGCAGCTTAGTGGGTTCAAATGACCATCGTGAGAGACCGATTTGCTCAGCAATAACAGCAGGATGCAATGACCGAAGCTGTCTTATGTGGTACCGTCGCCAAATGTGCACTGTAGCCGGTCTCTGTATTATGCCCGCTGTACTGAAGCCCGGTGCAACGTAGTAGAAACTGTGTTCCCCAATTAACCCAGATGCGTCAAGGTCGCCTTCTGATAAATCTCCAATGATGCAACTGAGAGAGGGCGTTGGTGAGAAGTCTGAGTTGATTAGCTGTTCAGAGCGTAGAGACACAGGCAAGGACACCTGGGTTGCGCCAACGCATAGAGATGAAGTTGAACCAACTGAGTTCCATAATGAGTCTTTCAGGGGGGTTGCTAATTCCAAGTTGCTGAATGTGAGACAGAGACCCAGGACAGCCAATCCAGCCCAAAAGCAGGACAGATAGTGTTTTATCAGAGGGAGCATGAAAGGAGGATGATATCCAAAAGAGAAACACATATCTCTCGTGAATCGAATATAACCCGAACATTTTGCACAAAGTCACGTGCATTATCCAGGTGAACGCACCAGTGTCCAATGTAGCTGTTCACTTGTAGTGTACCATCTTAGAGTAAAATAAACGAATTACCAGACTTATTACAGTAGAGTAGTCTTACCAGCAAAAAGGCATCAAAATTTAAAACAAGCTATTGCCCCGTCCTGGATTTGAACCAGTGTCTCCAAATGTTAAGGGTCCAGCGAGAATCGAAGGCTCCTCCGGGCTGCGACCGCAGTCCACCCCGACCCCATAGATCCTCATATTTCCGGTGTCCTAACCATTAGACTACCAGGGCTTTGCTTATACTCCTGGTACCCAGTATACATGGTATAACATTAACGCTTCTCGTGGGAGAAACAGCTCTTCCCGAGAATCTCTTTCTATATTCTGACTCCTCAGTCGTTTCTAGCAGTATGTAGAGTATCAATATAACTATAGTGACCTCTAATGACTTGTTAACTGATCTTTTGATGGCACGGCCGCGACTCGATTTTGCTGTATCTATTGCGAGCGTCTAGGCCTCCGATTGCCCAATCTTGCAGACTTGATATCGGTGCAGCGTCTCTTCGCATATTCAGACTAAGGTGAGATTTCAATGATGTTGGAGCTGGTTCGACAAATTATGCTTACAGCGACTACACATCAATTTGTAGATTCAAGCTATGAAGGGAAAGACCTGAGATAATTAAGGTGTTAAATAACCCGTTTGTACTCACAATAGTATCTATATCACGTCCAATACATGAGTAGCCTAGTTAAGCCGTTGGCACAACAGCACTGTCCGAAGAAGTTGATGAAAACTTACATATACCGATGGGAAACACTTCTTAGGTACTGAGAGCTCTTACAGATTGATCGTTGTAGAAGGAGGGATGCTGTCGTGCTCCGCGCGATCCAATTAAGTACTAGGTACATTATTTTCCACGGCCAGGGGTTAATCACACGTTCTGCCTTTGAAAGGTCTCTTTGTCTCAAGTCAGAGGGCTAATAGGCAAACACACGATATCACATTGAACGATTACTTTAACTACAAGCCCAAGTCAATTTCAACAGTACCAGCAAGTACACCGTCAGATGCACAATCGATCTCCTCAAGGTCCCTCCTCACGGCGTTCTCCTGATCGCGCCTGGTGATTGAGTGAAGAGCAACGATCCTCTGGCCCCACATAGTGAACGCCGCCTTCTCTGCCAGAAGACGGACCGACACCGTGAAAAAGGCCACGCACACCTCATTCGGAGCAATATTACCACCTTCAACATCGATCGTCATGAGCTTGTCAAGAGGGAATACCTCATTTTCCAATGTAACCTTGGAACTCTTGATGACAGCGACTGGAGGGGAGTGGTCAGTCCAGAGGATAGCGGAAAGCAGCGGATACGGATAGTAACACACTTCCATCCTCGAATTTACGGGTAACTAGTGAGATGGTCAGATTTACCAAGCAGCCGCCGTCAAGTGACACGAACCTAGGCCAAGAGCGTTGCTCTGGGTTGGGTCCTTGTCATCAAACGAACTAGACATTTGGATATGTTTCTCCCAGATTGGGAGCAGAACACAAGGGGGAGCCGCGAAGAGGCCTTTATCCTTCATCAGGACGCAAACAAAAAAGCCTACCCAACGACGCAGAGTTCTAATGCACCAGGCACCGCCGATCTGTTTAGCACGCCTGGTACAGCCCTTGCTGTTCGAGCTGCTGAGAGTCTTGAAAGGAACGGCAAATGTTGTGATCCGCCCTGTCTTTGCATGACTGATGAAATTCTTCTCGGAAGTGACCATGAAATCCTGCGGGTCCGTAAGTACAGGGTTATAGACATCAGGGTAGTTCCATTCGGTGGCCTCCAGCTTGAAAAATTTCTGTAAGAGCTCGTCAGGAAGATCCTCGGTAGGGTTCCAGAAAGGATCAGGGTCGGGGGTCTTGACGCTGGTCCCAGTTTTGTCCTTCTTCTCCATGAGCTCAGGACAGATGATTTGCATGCCAAGCACCTTCAAGCTCTCTGGCAAGGGGATAGGATCACTGTAGCCAACGATGAGCGAGAGCACAATACAAATATGAAGGAGTTCCTTACAGAGAGAGGTCAACCTCTTCAAGAACATATGTACTCTTCTTGGGAGTTACATCAGAAGATCTATGAAGTATTGACGATCAAAAAGCTGCCGCATAACCACGAACAGGTAAAGACAAGTACCCTGACGCTTTGGTATTCTTACTTGAAAATGGTGACGCGAGCGAGCTGTAGGTAAATGGCACCAGTCAGTGGACAGCCTGAGATATCTTATTGAAGCAAATAACACACAGTTGCGCAGCTGTCTTAGCTAAGGCCTTAACTGGTGAAGGCGTCTCAGGAAGAGGTTGGTCCTTCAGTTCCTTCTTCGGTGTAGTGGGGCCGTTGGCCGTTCCTCCAGGAGTAGAGGGTGTTTTTGGCACAGTGGAAGACTTGTCGGTGGGACTGAAGGAATAGTTAGAAAAGGAAGTCAAATGTTAAAAGGAATTACACACAATGCCTTGTTATTGAAACGCTGATTCATGGCCTTACGGAAAGCAAGTTTCTTCGATTTTGGAAGATGAACCTCGATAGCAGCAAGTAGCTCATGCTCAAACCCCGTGAGTCTCTCGTTCAGATCAAACGAGAGCTGATAACCATAGGAGAGTTTGCCCAATAGTGTGACGATTAAAGCACTTGCATCCTGATCTTTGATGCACGGGAGATGAACAGTCAACGCATCAATAAGTAGTTGGTCTTGCAGGCTAGGCGGGATAGAGTCATCCATTACGGAAGGTAAAGTGAGGGAGTCGACTTCGAGAACAGGTCTGGGAAATGGAGACGATTAGTGTAAAGCTTGAAATGATGAGAAATTGACTCACTCGACCTGCTCAAAAAGTCTGTCCAGAGGATGGAGTGCCTCGAGCCGCTCTTCTTCAATAATTGCCTCAGCTTCCATTTGATAGGCGCCAGCCAACTGAGAAGCTTGCCCGTCGCTGTCGTTATCAAAGAATGGGTCGTCGAAATCATCGACATCCTTGCCAGAGGTGTTGTCACTATGGAGGACACAATAAGCACAGCACATAAACCATATAGCAAACAGAATGTGTACCCGTCTCCTTCTTTTGCAGCAAGCAAGAGAAACCCTTCATCATCAGAAGCTGCATCATCCCTGCAGAGGAACTCAGACCCTAAGAAAGAAAAGTTTGGGAAGGGACAGCTCACCGAGTGTCAGCCGGATCCTCAGCCTCATCGTCTGGCTCCTCTTCGCTCATGACTTGCCTGCTGCGCAAAAGAATCACGGTGTGAGTCGGGAAGAGAGGCCAAGGAAGGTGATGTACCTCTTGATTCTATTTGATGTACGACGGCTCTGTGCCGCAACGTCAGAATTGGTCTTACCTGGAGAGGGCTGAGCCCGACGAGCTTTCTTCTTAGGTGACTCATTCACCGAAGCAAGTTCCCTGCAAAAGTAATGTCAGCATAACAGTGAGACCAGGGGTAAGAAAGATTTGATGAACAAAGCCCACTCTTGGTCAGATCCGCTATCGGGGACGTACGTAGGCACTGCCTTACCGTCCTCATCAAGAACTCTGAGGGAACATGAAGAACAATTAGAATACACAGTGTCGGTGGATAGAAGGACATACATAGGAATTTTCTTGGCCGTCTTCTTGGTAGACGCAGGGACAGACGCCTTGCCTTTAGCAGATGCTTGTGCAGGCGAAGGTGGGTCTCTAGTGTGCGTAAATCAGTGGGATAGAGAACACCAGCGACACCACAGACGAACTTTCGTTTGTTGCCAGTGGAAGCATTGGTGGATTTTCGAGGAGGCATTGGGAGATGAAGAACAAGGGAAATGTTCGAAAGAAACGACAGAGCCGTATTTATATCTTTTATTACGATCGAGAGACCAAGCCAGATAGGAACAAACAAGTACAGATCAAGCAGACCATTCATCCGATCTTTTGTGCAGCAAGCGAGAGTGCCATCATGCCTACATCATCAGGCTAGAAATTGTATATATGACGCAGTAAATGAGGCAGGCCTGTCCAAACAATCCCTCTGGAAACCATGAGCGACAACTCATTGAGCCGATTCTACGACCACGACGCTGCTGGTAAGGATAGCTATCAACGATCAAGCAATCTGAGCTCAAAATCACTGCAGCGTTGGCCATTTCCCATTACGCAACACTCGTCCAAGAGCATACAAAACGTACTGTTGAGCAAGAGGGTGGAACTGCTTCGTGTCACACAGTGTTCCCCCCTGCTCAGTATATGGCGGTGGGTCCATGCATCTTTGGACTTTATATGTTACACATCTGGTTAACCATCTCGGTAGATGGAGGCGTTCGATGCTCCAGAAGTTCAAACAATTACTGACCCATTGTCGAGGAGACTTGTACATCGCTCAGGCACAGAGGCGACGTGGGTCATACACGGAGTCCTACTTCCAAAGGTGTCTCTTGGGCCACCACCAGCGCATCTGTAAGTAATATGTTCTAGATCGCTGCGCAAATGTTATGGTGAGCTGACCAAGATATTCAGGGATAAGAAGAGCAGCCTTTTTGCAAAAAGGATGGTGCGCTTGGGAGGGCTTGGGGATCCTGCATTCAAGCAGGATATCATTGCCATCAACATGATGAAGCAAGATATCGCAGCAGGTGTCAAGTGTAAACCTACTCAGCAATCCCCTTATCGTGGGTGCTCGACTGTGACCTTGTCCAATAGGTACTTCACTGCACGAGCCGACGTTCCAGATGCGCAACACATTCCTTGGACAGCCAGATCCGATCCAGGCCAGCACCTCGCGAAGCTCATGGAGAAGCATCCCTCCATCCACCAGCACGGCGACAATGTGGTCGACTTTGTATCCGTAAAATATGAGGGTGGCGAGAAACGGTGCGTGTATATGAACAGCCTTCCACACTGTTCTGACCTATACCGATACAGTGTGTGCAGTATCTCTCCAAATAACTTCCATGAAGGTGACGTGGTAGAGGCTACGTTTAGTTTGGCTCTATTCCCTTTGCGGGGTCCAGATGCTGGGTGGACCACTCAACTAGTCCTGCGCTCGCTCGCCCTCCTACACAATAACCTACGTTTGGTAAGCATTGGGCTGTGAGCACATGCGCCGTCAGCTAATCCCTTTTACAGGACGCTTTCCAGTCGGAAGCTGCGCAACCCGCATTGCTGGAGCAACCAACCGTACCACGGATGAAGCGGTTCAATCTTTACCGTGTCCTTGAGGAACATGCCTCCAAGAAAGCTAAGTTGGATCCATCAGCCGGCATCACGGAGAGCTTGCGAGTTTCAAACCTGTCTGAGGGATCTGCAATGGCCACAGAAGGAACAGAGCGCAAGTAATATCGTAGAAACGTACTTTGAACAATAATAGAGCGTTTCTCAATGAATACGACAGCATCCAAACAAACAGAAAACAACAAAGAACAAGGTGTAAGGGAAAAAAGAAACACAATATGCAAGAAACGGATTCATTCAGAGTGCAGGTGTTAATAGAAGGTAACAAATGGGTGGAACAACCACTATGTACTACGAACGCGCTCCCAGTGGTAACAATTAGACTCAATAACAGAAGAGAAGTCGTGAAAGGACGATCCGTTGTGAAAAGATGCAAGAGCTGCATCGAATTGAGTCAGGCAGCTCTGTGTGAGGTCAACACCTTCCATCAATGGACAGTCTTTCAAGACTTTAACTACCCGGCGGATGTATGTGCTGGAAGGGACTGGGAGATTGGTGTCGTCGCTCGAGTCGTCCATGAAGTGCTCCGCATCGCTCTGTGAATGTTCGCTCAGGGGGTCATCGTCAGTCAGTTGACTGAGGATGTCGTCATCAACGATCTCCTTGCCGGTCGCTTCCTTACCACCGTGCGCGGCATCCAGCGCCTCCCGCTCAACCAACATAGCGTAGACAAGGGAAGCACAGTGAATAATTGCTTCCTGTTTAAAAAGTATGAGTGAGGATGCAAATCTGCCAGCATGTAAAATAGGATGCGTACTCCGAGGATAACAATGAACGAGCGATTTTTTCCTTGACGTGATGTGTTGACACAGGTATAACGTCCGTCGATCCAAGTAACCCAGAGAAGTGTTTGTCGCTGAATCTCTTGCAGTTCATCTTTCTCCTGTTGGGACACTTCGTTTCGGTAGAAAAGACGGTCGACTGTGGGCACCAGAACGATGTAAACAATTAGCTGGATGATGATCCGCACAGCAAGCCAGTCGTCCAGATTGATGGGCAAAGGAGAATTTTCATTACGCTCGTCGATGGCTCTATCATCCTGAGGTTCTGCGGATCAATGTTTTAAGGATTCAGCAGGTGTTCAGCAAATCATGAACTTACGAGCGGTGAACACTGTAGCCCATTTGACCAGGACACGACCCAGAGCCCGGCGGTCGATTCCGCTGTGCGATGTGTTGGTGAGCTGATCATCCCAGACAAACATATGGTAGTTAGTGAAGACACTGTCGACGAAGCAAGATGCCGTGTAGAAGTGTTCGCCATACGTAAACCCTGGTTCCTTGGTAAGGACGGCGTGAAGAGTACCAGGTCTCATAAAACTGGAGGTGATTCAAGATCAGTGAAGAGCAACTGCAGAGAGAAACGCAACAAACAGAATCCTGCTCTGGTCTAGCCGCAGGATCGTCCAATGAAATTTTCCAAGGGATTCCTCATCAGTTTTGACTATAACGGAAGACCAGCGGGCTTGATCCAATGTGGGAGAGTCTTTCCTGCCAGGAATAGGCGTCGCAACTGCCCAGTATTTGACAGTGCGGCCAATAACCCACACAACTGTCAGCAGACCATTCGCGTCGATATGGCGGCATGAGTATGAGGGGGGGGAGGTGACGAGCACCCACTTCTCTTCATTAGGATCATGGGGAGTGTCGAGACCGGGGCCAGCAGTTCTACAATGCTGGAAGGCCCATGATATGGAATTCAAGTCACTAATTGAAGGCATCAGTCAATCAGGGGAAGAACATTTACATTATGAGAGCTTACGCCAGTCGAGGTAGAACTGTTACCGGATTGTGTCCAACAGGGAGATCCAGACCGTTGAGAGGACGGATTATGGGGGGCGACTTGTTACTATCACCCTGAGAAGCCGATATAGCGGACGTAATAGGTTGCACATGAGGAGGATGCAACGATGTTCCATTGTCACCCATCTGAGACAGAGAAGCGTCTGCCAGTAATGCAGCTGAGTTGTCCGTATTGCTAGTACGACCTGATGGATCGTCCATGAAAAGCGTTGCGTCAGAAGGAGCGTTATAGAGTATGGGAATATCTTGTAATGTTGACGCCAAGTCCACGCCCGTAGCTGCTTCAAAGCCTCGCAGTGTCGTAATTCGATGGCCCCCAGGACATTGCGACGACCTGCGTCTACCATCTAAGTTTGATTCATCAGTAACGCACAAATCAGAGCAATGGCACTCATGCCTTGTACTTGAAATTTGGTGTCCCAACCAATAACCATCTTGCATATGTACTCGGAGCTTGGGGGGCGGTAGGAAGAAGGCACGTTCTCTACAACAAGAGGCTTCTCTCCGATAATGGTATCGAGTTCGGATTGCTTCATGAGCAGGTAGTCCGTAAAATCAACATATGCAAGAGGTGAGTAACCGGGATTTTCTTTCAACCACTCTGCATAGAGATATGAGGGAAAGGTAGGACGCAAGCGGACACAATCCCAACACGTACCTTTTGTCTTGAGGGCCCAATGATGAATATATGACCACTCCATTCCGTGTGACTTCATCCAAGTGACGAAACCACCAGGAGAGACGGGCGGTAGTCGTTCCACCTTGCACAAAAGTTAGACGAGTCAAATCAAACTGAACAATGTACATACAGGAGTGGGGTTGAGGTTGAGGTTGGTCCTCCATTTACGCTCCTCCTCAGCAGGTGGGGTGGAACACCAATCATAGGCAGGACTGGATTCACGAGAATCTTTGGTTTCCAACGCTGGCATCAACTGGAAAGCATGTTGCCGGCGATGTTTTGTCGGTGGACGTTTGGATTGAGCGTGTTGTCCAGGTAGATAATCGTCATCGCTGTCTGAATCTGGCGCCGGGCTAGCTTCCAACGATGTACCTAAAATGGACTTGGCCGTGGAAGACTTCTTGAATTCGTTGAGTGCCAGACCCTTGCTCAACACATCTGCTGGGTCTGCCGAGTTCTCGCTGTCTGAACTAGAAGCGGAACTCAAAGGAGAACTCGATCGTGCCCCATTAGACTCCTCTGAGTCAACTGCTGGCTGGGTACCAGGCTGAGTGGACACTTCTCTTTCACCATCACCGTCCACAGAACATTGTTCATCAGCGTCAGAGATATGAGACAGGGAAGAGGGGGAAGAGGGGGAAGGGGAGGGCCGAGGAGAGAGTTCCATGTCGCTTTGACTGGTGGGTGATCCGGGTGGATGACCATGCTCCTTTTCGGTTGGAGGTTCACTGAGTCCACAGGCCCCATCCGCTAAATCCATGTCACAGTCGGAGGTATCACGGTCAGAGCGGGAGGAATTGGAGGAGGTAGGTTGCTGTACGTCATTGGGTGGGTCCGCACTCTGGGCATCGTCGTCCATAGACCTGTCATCCATTGGATCAGCGAAGCAATCGGACACTGCAGCAGCTGGTGAGTGGGATTCCGGCACGCCCAGATCACTTGAGGCACTGTTCGTCTCAGCAGAGGCAGCTGGTGGACTGTCTAGATGACGAGACTGCTCCTCTGTCAATGTTGATAAAGGCGGGAGGCGCTCTGGTGGATCAGCAAGTTTGCTGGAGGCTACTGCGTGCGATGAATCGACGGAAGTGTCAGGACGGGGAGAGTGTTGAGGGTCATTGAGCGATACATCATGATTCTTGGGTAGGCATGAGGAAACGCTGGAGGGTGATTCTCTGATAAGTGGTGGGTGTGATTGTGATGAGGGAAGCGCAGTGGGTCTAGGAGAATCGGCTTGAAGGTGCATGATATCCACATCTTGAGGTGGCGACGCCATGTGTAGGCAGCCATCGGGCATAAAATCCTGAACAGTAGAGAGTGGGGATAAAGCTAGTGCGTTGAGTGTTTCATCAGAGGGAATCGACAGGAACGGAGCAGCCTGCTTTCCTGGGGTACCACTCGTGAATCCAGCAAGAAATTGTTGCACCTTTTCGTAGTCCCAAGGTGTTTCCTGATGAGATGCATCCAAGTCAGATGTGCTCGCTTGGGCATCATGACACGGAACAGATCGTGGCGAAGTATGGTCGGAAGGGGATAGAGTGTGCATAGGAGTCGGGCCTTGGTACTGCAGAGAACTTTGGGGACATTCAAGCGATTTTTGGGGGGGGTTCGAGCAGTGAGAGAAGTCTTTGCCGTGTTGTTCATCATGTTCACGCCCGTCCAAAGACCCAGGAGTGGTCAGTCTGCTCTCTGGGTATTGCACTGAGAACAGAGAGGGGCAGGGAGAGCTATGGGGAGGGGTAGAAGACGCTTGGGTATCGAAAGGGAGGTGATTGCAATGTGAGGCGGTAAGAGATGGCGAGGGATAGAAGAGAGGTGTGCGATCATAACCTGAACATTGGATGGTCAGATGAGAGGAGAGCACTAGAAAGGAAGGAGCATACCAGTCGGAGCGCAGGCAGCAGCAACAGACACATCAATAGGCGGTGGAAGGGGCTAGATGTAGAGCTAAGAGAAGATACAATAGAGCAAAACGTGAACAGCTCACCTGTGTATGTCCAGTCGAGGGCACGCCTGGTAGGAGAGGAGGTGCAGAGGGCCCGGCATCAAGACGTCTGCGTTTTGTCGCGCGAGACGAATCGGAGAGCATGTCAGCTGAAACTATGACTGGACCGCTGAGCTCTGCAACCTGAGGTACACGAAGAGCGGCCCTGGCAGCTTGAAGTACTGCTGAGCCATCAGTACTTAGCGGTTCAGGAAGAAGGATACATAACCCACGAGAAAGCAAACGGTCAGGTAACGAAGGAGAACCGACAGGCATCGCTGAGTCGAGGCTCTGTAGCTCCTGGAGTAGGTCAACAAGAAGTTGGTCAGATGCGCATGACGCAACTCCCAGCAAGCAGGCGTTGTTGGAGGGTGGCGCAGTACAATCAGACCCAAGAAGTGCCATGTTCCAAATGCATTGCCAAACATGCTGTTCTCCTTGTAGAAACGACGTATCCTTGGTGAGTGAGAAAACATAACCAAACTAATGGTCGCGGTGAGTCAATTTACAAGCGTAGCAGCGCGTAATAGCTCCTACCCCTAAAACAGCTGTGTCTGCCAATCGTCCGTCGACACGACCTTGAGTGATGAGAAGAGGGGAGATGTGGAGGACATAATCAACTTGATAGTACAATTGATCAAGAAGTTTGGATTCTTGACTGGTGTCGGAATCGCTGAACCGGCTAGAATGGAGACGCTTAAGTGCACAGCATAGTACGAACACAAGTTCTTACTGAGCCCAGCTGTCCAGATCTTCCTTCGTATACACACCCTGTGGACCGCAATTCCTCAGGATGGTGTATGAAGGAGCACAAGTTTGTGTACAAACATACCTTTTTGAAACCACGATAAAGTTCCGCAGCGACATGCATAAGGAACCTCGCGTCAAGAAATCGACATGCACGTTTGTGCAAGACTTTTGCGCGGCATAAATTACTGAGCACCTGCTGGAGCGTAAGGGCATGCTCGGGCGGAGGAAGTTGTGCGATTACATGAGATGCAGCTGAATGCTGGCCGTCAGCCAGATTAGTGGAGATGTTTGATAAGCCAGGCCAGCTTGGCTGCTTCTTGGATGCGTTGATGAACTGGGACGTTGGGAGAGTTGGGTAATCAAGCTGAACATGTTTGAAGAACTGCAATGACGTTAATCATGGCAATAGACAGAGTACCGCGTGTGGAAACTGACCTGTTCAACTGCAGAAGAGTCCACCGTAAAAGTGGGGCATATCGAAACATCAACCTGTTCTTCAGTTACCCCAACCAAGTGCTGAGGACAGTGGGCTGTGACTAGTTCACGTATCCAAGTGCGTAACCAATGGAAGGGCCGAAGCAGATGTAGTACTGCACCAGAGCCTCTGGTATCTTCTATGGAAGTACCATCAGACATAAGTCCGAGTAATCGCAATCCGTTTCGCACGGTGCTGCTGTCGTGCACAGGCCAAGTGTCGCATTCTAGGTAGAGGAGATGTTGAGCTGCACGCTGTAAGATGGAATCAGACACGTATTTGAACACCAGTAGAAACACATACCGAAATCGCAGTCTCTCCGATGGCTTCCAACTTGTGGTCGGAAAAGCCAAGGACCTTATTCAATTGCAACAAGTAATCGTCTTCATCCAAAAATATCTGTCGCTCATAGGGATATCTCAGGGTGGCCGCAAAGATAGGATGCGTAGACACCACACGGGATGCGAGAGAACGAGGGGTATGTGAGTTCTGCATAAGTAAACTATTTGAGGAGAGGAGAGTGGGAACGCGTTTGTCGCGAACAGTCGCAACGTCCAATGGTGAACAAACCATGTGACCGACGCGTCGATATTGGTCATTCAGTCTGAAGGATACTAGCGAGAATACAGAAAATGGACAAGAAAAATGAAATTTCTACAATATGTTGTACAAAGTAACAAGCGTATGCAAGCAGATGTCATTCAAAGACAGCCAGCAAAATAGAAATATTGCTGGGAGTAAAGAAATCAAGGTATACTGACTGTGAGATCTGCGTTTGCACAAAGAAGCATGATAAATTCACTCACCTAGTACAGGTATGTCTTAGGCGGTCAGACCAGCGGAATCTTCCTCTGGCATGAGCGGTGCAGCATGCGCGCAAACCCAGGAGTGCAAACAGTTGAACTGACATAGGAGGCAGAGCAGGACAACGGCGGGTTGATCGAACAAGGAAGAGGGAAAAGAAATACATGAAGTGTCAAAGTGAATGCGGACAGGCCAGTGGAGGTCGGAAGCAAAAGAGTTTTAGGGATCCCAGACCGGTTCGCACATCAGGAACTGCAGCAATTGCATATTATCAGGTGATGGACACCAGGTCACATGGTGTAGTCACAAAATGCGACTGTTTGCACTGCCACGAGTCATAGTGAAATCTCAGGCCATGAGCGCATGGGCAAAGGTAGATTTTACACGGCCGACGTCTTCAGGAGGAACCGCTAGATACTTCAACGAGAGTGATTCGCGCAGAAATCAACCAAACCCGGGTCCTAAAGTTCAATGACCATCGCTGGCTCAACAAATTGACCAGTCGGGTGTACACGACATCAAAACAATTATCGTAGTACTAGGAGTCTATATCATACAAGTGTTATGTACACTACAGTGAAGACGCGAGACAATCCTCCAGAGAAATAGTATATACTTATACAACTTGTGATGATAGCAAGTCACATGGTGTAGTCACAAAATGCGACTACTTGCACTGCCACAATGTACAACGTGATTTTGTGCAAATTGATGTACGCTGTTTCCGCCCAACGACACGTGCAATCACGTCTAGTCCTTGTTCTCAACCTCTATCAATGGTGATGGCTCTATTCTAGGGTAATATACACTATTGGGATCCTCGTTTCGAAACAGTCACATCTCTCTTAAGTGAACTTCGTTCGTATTGTGGTGTATACTGCACCATAGTAATTGCATCAGGCATCCTCTGGCTTGGGTTGAGTGCACACTCAGCGAGTAATTGACTGATCAAAACTGCCCTGGCTGCCCTGAATCTCCGAAGACACAAGTTAAAGATTGAGCATCTTGATCGGACAAGTACACCCTCTCACTAGAACCAAAGAAGTGTGTAAGGTCATACTTTACTGTGTGTTTCTACTCGCCGCTTCAATACATTTAGCAGTGAGCACGGCATATCTGGAACCATGGGTAAGGACAAGAAACGACCACATAGTCACGATCAGGTAACGCCAGAATGGCAGGACGTTAGCAAACGAACTAACGAGTTTCCTAGACGAGTCGTACAAGAAAGCGGCAGATTGTGGAACGCCACTTTCTCGACATTGCAGCACAAGCAGGTCAATCGGATAGCGACAGTGAGGTTGAATACGAGCAAGGTTGGTGATGTGCTGCCCAATTTTTATGCATGTATTGATGTACTGCAGTACACATTGCAGAGGATGGTCCGAGCAGAATTCAAGAACCGTTTAAACCATTTGAACAAGAGCAAGACAGAACAGCAGATGAATCTCAGCAGATGGAACTGATAGCGCAAGGATTTCGGCAAGCCGCTGTCGAAGAGGCAAGGCAAGCGCGGTCCTTGCATGCAACTGGTAGCAAGGAAGGTTTGGAAAGGTTTGAGCCAGAAGGAGAATTACCACTATGGGAGGTCCAAGTAAAGGTAAGTGAGCTGGCCGCTTTGCGCAATTACAAAGAGAGCTAATTTCGTATCAAGGCTGGCAAGACCCAGGAGGTCGTGCAAACTCTTGAGAAAGGCAACATGGCGAACCGTGGTTATTCAAAGAGATTCTTCTGCAGAGACGATGTTCTGGACCGCGTCTGGTTTGAAACATCTTGTGGTGAATATGCTCATCTCACAGTTAAAGGTGTAGCATTCATCAAAACATGGAGTGGGTGCCGCCGAGTTCCTGAGTACGAGAAGGGCAGCATTCTCGGCGTACCCCTCTCATTGACTGGGAATCAGATTGGCACATGGGTACGAATCCGAACGGGCTACTACACAGGCGACTTGGGAAGGATTGTCAAGGAGTCAGGGCTACACACTGTGGTTCAGGTTACACCCAGGATTCCGATGCCCCCATCCGCAACACAATTCACAGTTCCACTAGGCAAAAAAACCAAGCATCGGGCAGCACCAATGTTCTTCAATATCGCTGTTCTAGAACGACATTTTCCTGGTACGACCGAGCAGATCACCAAATCGATTTGGAGAGAAGCGGTCCAGGTGACTTTAGAAAACCCGGCAGGAGATGATCTATCGGCTACTCTAACTGAGCAGTGGCAATTCCAATGGAAAGATCGCACCTTCGTCAATGGATACCTACATTTACATTTGGATAGCGAAGAATTCGAGAAAACAACACCATTATCTGATGAGGTGGACAGATTTGCTGGTTCTGACACAGCAAGCGTGGCGAGAGCACAGTGTGCAAGCTGGAACGAAATGGTCAACACGGATTGGCCTGTTGCATTTGCATCCGGCCCTCTCAGGGGAATGAGGGGTGTCGTCGTGGATGGAGGAGGGGACGATATGGAGGTCTTAATCATGGAGGATGGGCATCTCGACGTTCCAGTACGTGTTGCTCGCCATGACGCTGCCCTAAGACCTGCATTCAGGGTTGGAGATGTCGTTCGTTGTGCAGCAGACAGAAGCATTGAAAGGGGTGGCACAGGCTTCGGACTGCCGCAAGAAGAATTTCCACTAGGTATCATCACAGCAATACATACAGACGCTACAGCGGACGTGGTAGTGCGAGACATACATTCGCCGACGAATTCTGAGGCAGGGCTGTTCTGTCGAACGCTGTCTGTATGAGAGCTCTCATGGCCCACATTGACAGAACGGACCACCTTTCACCAGCGATCTTCTCACCACCCTTCCGAAGCTTCACGAGGAAACCTAACCAATCGCACCCTCTTGATCCCTTGGTATCGGAGACATGCACTTATCAAGAAAGATGTTGTTCTCTTAGGTCGTGCCCCACCAGACCAACCCCGTGGGTCGCACATTGATCGTGTAGGCAGGTATAAAGGGTGTCGTGGTCAAGTACAGGACGTCCACTTGGATAACAGCGTCACCGTTCTGGTGTACGCGAGCGAGAGCCGACCATTGAGAATACCACTGGCATGTGTCGGTAAACCGTAAGTATGACTCGTATTCTTGTCTGTGCCGATCCACTAACCAGTTTATAAAGACCTCGTGAAAACCCAAGAGGAAACATGTCCACAAGAACAAGAGCACGAACTCCTGAAACCGAATCATATGAGGAGCTACAGCAGCCGGACGCAGAGGAAACGCACTCGGGCCTTGTCGGCAAGTGCAAATACCCACCAACAGATAGTGAACGACTGAACTCACAGATAAACAGGTTTTTTTTCAAACCTATGGTCAAACCGCGATCTCAGACTGGGTCTAGTCGGGACTCAAGCTGCACCGGGCATACTCCACACAGGTCGAACAATTGTCCAGGTGTCACGAACTGGTGCAAACTGGCTACCTAGGAACAACGCAGTATATGGTTTGATACAGGGATATGACGAACACACAGACAGAGTTACAGTTCATTTTCCAGACACCATACATTGTGGTAGCACTACATGGACGAACGATGAACAATCACTGGAAGTCATCGACAGTCATCTAGTGCATCCATTGCGACCTCTGAAACGCAAGTACAAAGTTGCATCTCTGTACGACGGCACCAAAGAGGGCTATCTAATTCAGAGAAATGGGAAATTCATTGTGAATAAGTTTCCCGAAACCAGTAAAGTGCAACAGGTCGTACGAGGATGCGCAAAAAAGACGCTTTGCGAATTGGAGGCAGAATGGTTTGCAGTTGTGGATCTTGCACCACATCCAACCGACTTGTCCTAGCTACATTTTATACACTCTGAATAAATAGATTGTCCTAACCCATATAACAACATACGTGAGAATCAGGCACCAAGATTCCGAGGCACCTCGATGAGTGCGTATCCCTATTTCGCTCAAACAGAAGCACACAAACCTGACGTGGAACACTATGCTTTGACTGGCCGTGGTTGCCCACGATAACCGCGAGCTACAGTTAGCCAGATCATGTCTATCATCTAAAAGACTGCTTCTGACCCTCCCTCAAACAGACATGATACCGTTTGGATCAAGGTACGTAGAACTTCTACGTCAATATCATCTGTCTAGATGATCGAGGCTCGTGCAGTGGCCAGCTTATCATTCGGATCGAGGTACATAGAACGTCTACATCACTATCATTCATCTAGGGGATTGACGATTCTGCAGTGGCCTGGTTATAGATCATGGAGTCGTCAGCGCAGCCCCAACGTTTCCATTCGGATCGAGGTACATAGAACTTCTGCGTCACTATCATTCGTCTAGATGATTGATGATTCTGCAGTGGCCTGGTTATAGATCATGGAGTCGTAGATCATGGAGTCGTCAGAATCCGACTAAAGTCTTCTGAAGCCCACCTGGTCCCATCACCAGAGAGAAGCTGGCGAAGAATGTTGCAAACTGCGTCAAATGTTTCATCGAGGTGTGCATGACCATCATCTTCTCCTCGTCAAGACTCTTTCCTCATACCTTCTCAAGGACAACAAGGATAGACAGATGGAGGATGGTACCAATGTCAGGCAGATAGTTACATCATCATAGAAGATCTCGTCCTTGTCAGTATTCACCACATTTCTCGGCTTACACGCAGAAAGCAGGCTATGCGTCGATGGATCTTGTCAACAATGTCGTCCAGTGAAGACAGTTCCATAGCGATGCAATTTGGGATAGGGGCTGGGGTGTATTCAATAGGGGCATGAATGAATCCATATTCATCTGGCATAATATGACGAAGGAGCTAGAAGTTTGGTTCCATTCGTCAATAGATTAGCTTCATCACACTGCTAGCCGTGTAAGAGTCGTCAGGTGACCGTGTATACTGATCGCTGATTAGTGCATACTCCAGAAGAGTGCACCTACCGTCCATCCCGTAATAAACCATGCCCAGAAAACAGTGCACAGCAAACCCTGCGCCCACAGCATACCCATTGCAGTCCACACACACAGAATGGGTCTACTCCGGCAGCGGATTGAAGAGGATAGAATCGACGCAGAGCGATCAGTAAGAAGGGCTCAAGCTGAGGCCGAGCACACACGAGCAGAGGCAGCGCTTGGGACGATTCGGGACAGAACTGAAGGTACGCAATCTGGCTCTACTGGATCTATTTGGACAGCAATCTCATATACTTTAGCAGAGGAATCGAGATGGCTGATCGGTGGGTTGTCTACTAGTCCAACATAAAAACCTGTTTTTGAGTCTTACATCCAAAGAATACATTGAGCGTGCTTGCTTTCTAGATGGTCAGTGGTTCTACTTTGTGAAGTACCTGAACAAAGGAGACGAGTCTAGCATGTGAGTGGTCTGTTCTTAGCATCGCCAAACGCAGTACAGGTACTCATACATAGCAGGTGGGTAGCAGAGAAACATATAGAAACAGGTCGACTCACTCGCACATTCTGGAGGGATATCCGCGCCAGAGATAATGACCCAGAACACCCACGAACCCATATGACTTACGTATCGCGTTTGCAGTGGAGAGGTAAGCACAGTACATCTCCTGATCATCTAGCACTCAGCGTTGGTCAATCGCATAGCTTGGGAGTCCTACATTGCGAGAGAATGTGATGCGGAGAATCAACTTGCTGAAGAGGCTCGACGTGCTATAGAGGCTCGCTCAGTAGAAGTGATGGAACTCTAGGTAGGGGACAGATATATCTATAGTGGCCCAGTGTAAAAGACCTGTATGCGATCGGTCTGTGATCGTTAAAATCAAATTCTCTTTGACAGTATCTGACACCGAATGCGACGTTGAAGGGGATTAAACAAAGTCCCTGTAGCTTAGCGGTTCAAGCACTCCTTCATACCAAACTCCTGGAGCTACGTTGGTTCGACCCCAACCAGGGACCAAATCCGTGTTAAGAAAGGTGGATACGATATGTATCCACCTTCCTTAACATGGATTTTTTGCAACATCTCAGCTACGCGAGCAGACTAAGAAGGAACACCAGGGATATTGGGCCAGATAGATATTCGACTAGAGCTGCACAAGGAACCAAGAACATAGCATTTCACTGCCCATAAAATCCCAAGCGGAAATAGCACGAAGCGCAGTGGGCCTTACTAGGTAGGCACGCAAGCGATCATCACGTGGATACGCACGATCTGCATCCTACCCTCACTCAATCTTATCTTAAGCTAAAGCATGGGGAGAAAAAAGGGGCTTGCGATACCCACAACCAGCACCAACGTACAGGACCGCCTGCGGGACCGACTGAAATTCACGCAAGAGCAACGTCTGAAGGAAGCAGATAGACTGCAACGAATCACAAGTGGTGACCAGGTAGGAACAGACGACCGCAGGATCGTACCTGCATTGCAAAGCATCTATGACCCTGACAAAGGCAAGTATTCTCTCGAGAGGATTAGAGCACAGCCCTATTGACTACAGGGTTGGCAGAGCTAGATGGGTGCCATATCGGTAAGGAAAACTGTAAGAATGCAAGGTCGGTTCCACTAATTGTACATGCAACAGAATACATCGAACGTGCTTTGTTTGCATATGGAGATTGGCTGTATCTTGTCAAGTTAGTCGACTACGACGTCTCCAAGAACATGTAACGTGTAGCTATTCAACTCAGGACAGCTAGTTCGCTCAAGATTCTCACTTTAGATGGGTTCGGGGCGACCAGATTCGAGTTCCAAGAATGGTGAAGGCATTCTGGAGGCATATACGCAGCACGCACAAGGAGGAGCCGGACAGAGAAGGGAGCTACAGCTCTTCACAGGAGTGGCGAGGTAATTTTCCCAACTAATCACAGACTTGACACTGGAGGACTGACGGTGTCTGTTTGAATAGTTTGTGAAGCATATCTGGCGAGGGAGCTACGTATTCATGAACTTGAGCAACAAAGCGAGCCCCCCACTGTTTAGAGTATTTCCTTATCACGAATCATCCTATTCAATATATATATCTTAGATACGGAAATATGCTTTGATCGAATGACAGGCCTGCGTATTCAATAACATTAGGCTTTTCTAATCTTAAGTATATTAAGAAATACACATCCAACAGTAGATTGAAAGAAGGCGGTAGATGATGTCCTCAAGATGCGGTTAGAAGGCTAGGCTGAGATCGAGCTCCATAATCCACTGCCATAGAGTGAAGGCCGACCTCCACCGGGTGGGCAAGTGTCTATCAACTCGACAGAGTAAATGGACGGTCATGCAGCAAGGACTGCCGAAGCGGATATAGGAGAATCAATCAGGCTGCAAGGAAGAAATGGTTGGAAAAGGGGTACTACGGTTGTAGTGGAAGGAAGAAGTTCAAGAAGAGGGTGTAGATGATCGGCATAGAACAGGATCGAAGATACTCAGTATGGTTTAATACAGAGATTAAACCTTATCGCACTTACTATCATGGGAACGTCAGCTTATGCACAGATTTTACACTCCATTCGCTCTCTGAAGCATTGGGTCAGCGAGAAGAGAGAACGACCAAACATAACATCACGCACGACAAGTGGTATTTCAAGACGAACATGAAGTGTAGATCAATTATACTATGAGGTACGGCGTGTGAGTGCGAGGTAACAGCCATGAGAACGCCGACAGAAGCACCGAGTGGAAATGAAGTCATCCCCATTGCCCCAGGATTCGAGCAGTACCAGTCAGAAGAAGCACAAGGCAGAGTGCCAGAGATGAACATATACAATGAGGTGAGCCGCTTATACAGCGCGTGATAACTGTAGCGGATCTCCAAATCAGGAAACTAATACTGAATGCGCGGCGGCAGTAATTGTAGGACCCTGTGAGAATACAGCAACGCGCAGCATTCCCACACCATAGAGTTTGGGATTGGTGAAGAGTGGATCGAAGGTTCGAAGAAAATCAATGAGAATAGTCGACCTCATCGCCCTACCCTACACTACGCCGGGGTCTTTAAAAACCAACTCAATCTCACCTTCAAGTTCATACCTATCGTATCAAGTCAAGCATGAGCACTACCGTTACCGAACACATTTTTGCATCCCTCACTGCACAGACCACTGCCCAAACGGCCATTATGAGTCTTGCACCTGTCTCAGCAACAGCCACAACGACTACTCCTGTTGGGGGCTTTATCTCGCCCGTTCTGGCAACGATCTACGTCCATCTAGACACAGCGACCTCGGATTCATCAGAAAACACGGCAATCGTCTTCCTTGAGAGGGCTGCTATGGCGATACTTGTCTGTATCGGTGCCATCATTGTCAATACAGTATCATTCTGGATTCAAGAGCGCATGAAACGAGCAGGATGGGTAGTCAAGCACACTGCTGGGCCGACGTCTTCCGCAACTATAAACAACTGCTCTACAGATCATACGAGCACCAACGCTACGACTCAAGTGGCTGATGCGCTGGAGATAGCCCAACACGGGCTTGATTTCATGGGAGCGATGATGGCTTAAGAACCTCACTGTCGACACTGTAAGTTCCCACTCTGTCTATAATCGTGTTGAGCTTGGGGTGCAACTCATCGCCTACACCCAGTCTCAAAAGATCAGCATCTCCTGCACCTAGACTCACCGCCAGGTCAGATCTCCAGAACATTTATCGGACTTTGGTACCGAAAACTCGCTCGAACTACCTCATTCTTGATTTACTTATTAATTCTTGGTTCACTATCATTCATATCATCGTTCAACTCTCTTGTACCCTTGCATATTTTCTCATCTGCAGTCGCGCTTGGACTTGTTTTGCACTAGACTTGACGTTGATCTTTCTTTTTGTCTTTTGTTACTTATCAGTCACGCCACCGCGTTTGCACATCATTCCGCCCTCCCTGTCAGTAGTAGAACGTCGTCGTCCAATCTTGTATCGATAGCCAACCGGTAGTCTATTTCTTGTATAATTTTCATATATATTCTTGTTCTGTTTGACGATTTCGTAAACCCGGTATTAGGCTTGTTGTTGGACGTTCGTTACCTTGCAGTCCCCTTATCGCGCTTAAAGTGCTTTGCTGATCACCTTGGACGGCACAAGCACAGGCCCAGAGCTCCGCCATAGGACCAATTAAATATTCGTTGTTAAATAGGAAACAACCTTCCCACACCCCTAGGCCTACCTAGGATAAATGATATTCTGTTAATACACTGGTCGCTCCCGCTATGCCTTCGATATGGTGGCCTCATGCTTCCCTGCATCCACACTAGCCTTGGTACGCTTTCTCCTTTGCTATCATGTTGCCGGATAATCCAATGTATTCCTACATCATACCAGATACCATCTTCTCTACCCAGAGAACGTCTCCCTACCATCACCAGTCTCTGGGATAGGGATGAGGTCGTACACCGGTCGCTCCCGCTATGCCTTCGATATGGTGGCCTCATGCTTTCCTGCATCCACACTAGCCTTCACTTGACGGGCTGTATGATATGAGAGCTCTCATAATAAGGAATATAATTTATCAGATTTTTAAATGACGAAATAACTTACCGTATCTTCCATAACTAAATGATGGTTTGTCCAGTAAGTAATCTCGTAGTTAAGTTATCAGACAAGAGAACTGGCTGTCCTATAACCAAATCCTATAATTAAATAAGCGGAATAGTTATGAGAGAGGCAACAATTAAATGACAGATTCTACCATAACAAATCTCATAATTTAATAACCGTAGATTGTTATAGGACTTTCTGTAACCTTAAAATATATTATAGGTTGGCCCATAACTGAAAATCTCAAGAACCAAAGGTCCTATAACTTATTTCATACTTACAGAAAGTTCTATAACAATCTACGGTTATTAAATTATGAGATTTGTTATGGTAGAATCTGTCATTTAATTGTTGCCTCTCTCATAACTATTCCGCTTATTTAATTATAGGATTTGGTTATAGGACAGCCAGTTCTCTTGTCTGATAACTTAACTACCAGATTACTTACTGGACAAACCATCATTTAGTTATGGAAGATACGGTAAGTCATTTCGTCATTTAAAAATCTGATAAATTATATTCCTTGTTATGAGAGCTCTCATATCATACAGTCCGTCAAGTGCTTGGTACGCTTTCTCTTTTGCTATCATGTTGCCGGACAATCCAATGTATTCCTACATCATACCAGATACCGCCCTCTCTACCCAGAGAGCGTCTCCCTACCATCACCAGTCTCTGGTATTGGAATAAGGTCACACAGGCATACGCTCTGTCTGCTGTAGCGATCTATTGTCAGAGCAACATTCTATGGCATCCGGCTTCAGCCTACAACGCAATGTCCTGAATATGTCTAATCTAACAATCACTACTACATAACTCCTGCCACTGTTCAGAAGTATGATAACCGATCCACTGAAGGCCAATAAAATAAAATAAAATAAAAATAAGATAAAACAAAAAGAAAGCACGCGGCGAAACATCGGAAGCGATCGAAAACAAGTTTGATCTGATCGGACCGATTTTGATGAGCCAATGGGAGAGCAGGAAAAGGGTCGTAAGAGGGTCTGAATAGGACTCGGTTCGGCCAAGAACGAGTCCTATCGTCCTCGTAATGGCGATGTATCATTGAAATTACATTGAAATAGAGGGCGACGGCATGGAGACCCTCGGCATCGATTAGACGGGCTTGTGCAAGGACTCTGTGTAAATACAGCGTAGCTAGTTATTTGCCGACGGCAGGCTAGTGGAGCTGCCGTCGGCTGTGCGCT
>NIBX01000146.1:0-29245 GCA_002718315.1 Agaricales sp. HM26-F1
TCTAGCTGGTGACTTTGCTCAACTTCCTCCAGTGGGTGGATTGAAGCTGTACCACAGAGACAGAAATCTTACAATCAAAGATGAGATGTCTATCATTGGTCGGTCAATCTGGCATCAGTTCACAACAGTGGTCATTCTCAAACAGAATATGAGACAAGCTACCTATACTCCTGAGGATTCTAAGCTGCGAAAGGCATTAGAGAACATGCGATACCGTGCTTGTACACCAGATGATTTTGAGTTTCTGGATACTCTTCTTGCTACTTCCAAGTCTCAGGCTGGACATCTCAGTGAACCACCATTCAGATACACCTCCATCATAGTAAGTCAGAACACATTTAAAGATGTGATTAATAAAAAGGCAGCAGAGCGCTTTGCTAAAGAGACAAATCAGACATTATATTATTTCTACTCTATTGATTCATTGAGAACAGGCAGCTCAAGCATGGCTGATCATGAATGTGACATCAGAGAATCTCCAACGCAAGATATGGAGATTGCTGCCACAACAGACAGACAAGTTTGCAAGTGTTCTGCCATTGTGTGTAGGAATGCCTGTGATGTTAAGATATAATGATGCTACTGAACTGGGAATTACATGTGGACAGGAGGGACATGTAGTAGGTTGGAATGCCATTTCTGGCCCATATAGTACCTTGGCTCTTGAGACTGTATTTGTCAAACTGTTTAATCCTGCTAAAGATGTTCAAGTGGGAGATTTGCCATTGAATGTAGTGCCAATATCTGCATGCTTAGAGACCATCAAATGTGATTTTACACGAAGCCTTCAGATATGTAGAAGACAGGTAAAGCTGCTGCTCAATTTTGCAATGACAGAATATGCAGCTCAAGGCAAGTCAAGAGAACATAATATAGTTGATCTGCGTTCTACCAATAATCACCAATCAGTATATACTGCACTGTCCAGAGGGACCAGTGCAAAGAACACCATTATTCTAGGAGAAATCCCAAGAGCTACAATCAGTGGAGGCTGTTCTGGATATCTACGCCAAGAGTACAGAGAGCTGGAAGTTCTAAATGACATAACTGCATGTCAGTATTATGGAGAGTTATCAGAGAATGTATATGGTCATAATAGAATAAGTCTGATCAAATCATATCAAGAATGGAAAGGTAAACACTATCAGCCAGCTGAGTTACATGATGCTATCAAGTGGAATGGAACTGAAATGTTAGATGAGGCTGAAAAGACAGAGTTTGATGACTTGCCTTGGATAATCAAAGACAAGAAGGCAAAACGCAAGAGAGCTGTAGATGAATCCAATGAGGAAGAAGAAAAGCTGCTAAAAAGACCTGGGAACTTTGTACCTGCTGCAGGAAGTAGTAACCAACTGCTGCATCAAACAGCTGCTGTAGATATAGTAAAAGAGGATCAGTTTCTACCTTTGAGATGGGATGGACAAGAGTTTACTTGTTCTTATGACTCGTATCTAATGATTGTGTTTGAGCTTTGGAGAGAGAAAAGAAGTGGTGGCAAGAAGTATCTTAGTTCATTGAATCAATATGGATCTTGTCTGAACAATTACTTTCTAGATCTCATTACCCAGACAAAGACATTTGATACAGTAAGAGATGTATGGAGTGAGAAACTGTATGAAGCAGCACCACACATATTTCCACGTGGTAGAGAGCCTGTGGAGATAGGAGAGATGGTTAAGTATGTGAGCCGTGTTACAGGTAGGAACAGTGCAAATGTCACTATCTTCTGCCAAAAGTGTAAAACATCTAACCCATTCAACTGTCGGTTGTTTGATCAGCCCATAGACCAAGATAGCACCTATAGGTCAACTCAGAAATTGCTTGATCACAAACTGGATGAATTCAGAAAGAATCAAGTATGCAGTTGCCATGAGACTTTAAATAATGAAGAAGAGAAGATGCAATTCTCTATTCCACCACAAGTGATCATTCTACAGATTGGCAACATCAGTATCATTGATCATAATCTTGTAATTGTACGAGCTAGAGGACAAGTTCAAAAACTACATTATAAATTAAAGGGGTGTATTTACTGGGGCAGTACTCACTTTACGTCACGAGTTATCAAGGATAAGGCAGTTTGGTATTATGATGGTATGGAGAATGATGGATTGGCCCAGAGAGAAGGAAGTATCTCTCAGATTGATCTGAAGATGTGCAAAGGTAGAATTGTGACTCATGCATTCTATGCAAGGCTATAGAGTACAGAATAAGTCTCTTGCAAAAAAACTATTGTCCTCGTGTTTGCCGGACGAAGGACCGGCTAATCTGGCTCAGTCTGATCTCCTCATCCATAGCCTCTTTCCACAAATGTGAATCCATCCTTGCAAGTGCCTCTTTGACATTACGAGGTTCTCTGTGACCAGCAGGGAGAGTGCTTGCAGCATGAGCAACCAACATGGCCAATTCATCATCAGAGTCTGTGGCTTCATCAGATTGCACCCCATCAGCAACCTGATCAGCTACTTCATCTTCAGATTCATCAGGTTCAGCTGGTGCTGCATTCCTCTCAGCCTCAAAGGCCTCTGTAGGAAACCGTCTAGTGTCCCACTCTTGTGGAGCTCGTCTGGCACGAGCAGGACGTCTAGCAGCTAAAGGTGGAGTGGGAGGAGCAAGAGGTGATGAGTGTGGATGGAGTGGAGAGCGAGGTGGAAGAGGAGGTGAAGGATTACAAGGTGGTGGGGAAGGTGTACGAGGTTGAGGAGCTGGACTGTGACGTGGTGAAGGTGGTGGAGTCTCAGCTTGTGATACTGGCTCTGGTACATCAACATTGGCCAGAGGTGGTGCTGGTACATCAGGTAGAGGTGCTGGAGGATTTTGAACATCACCCCCTTCATCTAGCACCTCTACATGAACTTGAGGTACAGGAGGTGGTAAAGGTGCATCTGGAAGTTTCTTTAACCCAGGAAAGTACCGCTCATCAAACTCTGCCCTCTCACAGATGATGGCTTTCTTCCCAATTGGATCATAGAAAGTCCAGGCCTTATAGCCAAGAGGATACCCAATGAACAGGCACCTCTTAGAGTGAGCTCCAATTCCAGACCGTTTGTCCTTCTGAATGTGGACATAGGCAGTGCAACCAAATACCCTGAGCATAGAAGCATCAGGATTCTTGCCATGCCAGAGACGGTAGGGAGTGGTGTGAGGTGTAGCTGATGAAGGACACATGTTCCAGACACGGAGATAGGCAGTCACTGCATCTGGAAGGAAGGACTGAGGCAAGTTGGCCTCAGAGAGCATAGCTGTACAATGCTCTTCCATGGTCCTGTTGGCTCGCTCTGCTGTACCATTCTGTTGAGGCCTGTTCCGTGTAGAGTGTCTAGACTCTATTCCCTCCTCTGCAAGGAATGCTTTGAATGCATTAGACATGAATTCACCTCCCTTGTCATCCTGAACAGACTTGATTTTGAGTCCAGTCTGATTCTCTGCCCAAGCCTTGTACAACTGGAATGCTTGGAATGCTTCTCCCTTGGTTTTCAAGAAGCGGACAGCTCTGTAGGATGTGGCATCATCTACAAACACTATCCAGTACCTGTAGCCTTCTCTAGAACGACATGGCAGCTCATGCAAGTCCATGTGAACCAGTTCCAGCTTGTTGGCCTTCTTGTTGCCAGTTGGGTGAAAGGGGAGAGCATTGAGCTTGCCAACAAAACAAGGCTCACAGATAGGATCAGGGGGAGTGTGGGATTGGAGAGAAACACTATCAACCCATTCATTCCTAATCAGCTGCTTGACAGCATGATAGGAATGGTGACCAAAGCGACGGTGCCACAGAGTGAGGTCTAGTGGAACAGTGGAGGGTATTACTGTAGAGAGCTGAGCAGTGTACTCAACAGTGGTAACAGCCAAAGTAGCTGTGTTGTTCTCTGAGATAGGTGCAATGAAGAGCACTCTATCCTCAAGTGCAAAGTGCATGGCCTTGTCATCAGCCTGTACTTGCATATTCCGACATTTAGTGAGGAAGAGAACAGATATAAGATTGTTTTGTAGATCAGGAACATAGAGAACATCAGACAAGGTAATTTCGCGTGTATCTAATCCCTTTGAAACCGGCCTCAACACCACATCTCTCTTTCCTTCACTGTGTATGATTGTACCATCAGCCAGCTTGATGGGTACACAGTGGGGAACCAGATTTTGAACCCAGGAGCGAATACACGTCATATGTGCACTCGCTCCTGTATCTGCTAGCCAAGATCGATTAGCTATCGCATCAAGGCTAGGAGAAGCAGTAGATGAGTGGTTGGGACGAACAGTAGCTGAGTAGCCTGCAAATTCTACCTTGGATTTCTCCTGGAGCAGTTTCTTTGCCTCTGCCAGACTGGGGGGGCATTTGGTGGGGCCATGACCTAGCTGCCCACACAAATAGCACAGGATGGTGCTCCAGTCTGTAAACTTCCTGCCAGATTTTGAGGATGTAGCAGTGTTAGCAGAGGTGTTTGAAGTGGTAGAAGTGGATTGTGAGTGGTGAGAGCGCCCAGAAGTGGTGGAAATGCGAGCAGAGTGAGCTAGAACCATGGTTGAGTCTGAATTGATGGTTCCCCTCTTCATCCGCTGCTTCTCCTCCTTCCTAAGTGCCTCCTCAATGTCACCCACCTTGAACTTGTCCAGCATCATCAACAATGAGGATGTGAATGCTCCATAGTCCTCCTGATCATCTCCAAGTGCTCTCATCAAGCACATAGCATGCAGGTCGCTCTCCAGCTGTTCCAAGCTGAAGTTGGCAGGCCTAGCAGTTGTAATCCGACGCATGAGGCTGGAAACCCGACCAATAAGGTCATCCATGGTCTCCTCTAGCTTCTTGCGCAGATTGAAGAGGTCCTCATACGAATTGAACCTCCCCTGACTCCCCTTGTCAATGTACTTCTTTTCCAAAGCACTCCAAAGTGCCACACCATCCAGCATCTGATCCTCAAACTCCATCTGACGTTGGTCATTCAGCTTGAAATACATCTTGCTGCCAGCTTTGATGTTGGTACTATCCCACTTCTGTATAGCTGCAGTATTGGGATCATCCTTAGATGCCTGGGGCTTGGGCTCATTCCCTAGAACAATGTTGAGCATGTCCTGAGAGGCAAGGTAGGCCTTCATTTGCCTGGCCCACACAGGATAGTTGGAGCCATCTAGGACGACGATGGAAGCAAGGGAATGGTCTTTAGAGTGGTCTGACATGGTGAAAATCGAAGATTGCAATGAAAAATGACGACGACGGAGTGTGATTTAAAATCGGAGGATAGGGAATTGTAGAGGGGAATTAGGCGAATCTTTTGCGCTCTAGATCGCCAAAATTGGTTAAGAATTGACCGAGTTATGCCCAATCTCAGTTTTGAGCAAAGATAGGGGGATTGTGAGAGAACCGCTTCACCAAGTGATACAATCGTGGAATGTAGGATATAGAGGGGTTGTAGGCGAGTATTCTGATCAAGAAATCGTGAAGATTGATGGAGAAATGAGCCTCCTAGAGCGATTCGCAGTTTTAAGCAGTTTTGAGCAGGTATAAACACAGATAAGGGTTTTTCAAGACAACCACTTCACCAACAGCAATGTTTCAGGACTGGAGATGGTAGAGGGGATCCAGGCCAGTAGTTTGATGCTAGGATCAAAGAATTTGGTTGAGAATTAAGCACAGGAACAAAAACCGCCTTTTTGAGCTCAAATAGGGGTAATTTGATGTTGGTGGAGCCTCTAGAGGCCTGAAAATGCGATGAAAAGTTGTATAGGATTGTATGAATGTTGTCTGGGACTAGATCTGCCTTGTGAAGGTGGCAAGAGCAGCTCAGATAGGTGAAAATGAGACAATAGAGGTATTAGTCAAAATAGGCCAAAAGTGCGGAAATTTGCTAGTGAGTCTAGTAGCCAGGGCCCATAACCTGTTGGCAATGTACACACAGGGGTCTGGTGGATGAGATGAGAGACTGAATAGATTGACAAAGATATGAAGGAACAAGTACCTGGTGGATGAGATGAGAGACTGAAGGATCTTAGTCATCTCAGCCACCGCTCTACAGGCTACTGATTACATAATATGATGTAACAATGATGTAACAGTTAGCAGAGAAAGAAAGAACACATTATAACTCTACAAGCAGGCAACGGATTGAGATGAAACAAGAGGTGAACAGAACCAGAATTTTGCGTAGAATCTGAATATGCTACTTAGGAGTCTATAGGAATAGAAGGGAAGTCACTATATACAAAACAAACAGAGAAATCAACAGGTGGGTGGTAGAACACCGGGCGTGCGCGAACGCGACCCGTGGGTGGGGTGGGTGGTTTCGCGTCCTCGACGCGCTTATCGCGTTGTGGACGCGACACTCTCAAAAACAACATCAGAGGGTACTAATACACCCTCTGATGTCGAGGCACAGGCCCTCCTGGGGCCTGTGTACCTACTTATTTTATCAGTAAGTTAGAGGGGGGGAGGCCTTACTTTGGCTCTGCCTGGTCCTCTCTGCACTTCCCACGGCCCTTTCCTTCAATTAAAAGTTGCTAAATATCTTCAGAGAGTGCCTAGACACTCCTCCCCTTGATCCTCTTGTGCCCCGACATTGTGGGCAGTAGTGGTGAGCCAAAGTGGTGGTAGTGGTGGGTGAGTGGTGGGATATGGCTGTGCCATCTGCTCTGGCATTGAGAGTCGCAAACACGGACTTCCCAGCTTCCTCAGAGGTCTTTTTTTTTATTTTAAGTCCATAGCTACCTAGATCTCATAATATCCCACAGCCAAATTAAATTTTGTGACCCAATATGAGCTGTGGAAGCCACAAACTCATCACCAAGGCATCCCTCAGCCAAAATCTTGTGGTCTGGCTACAGGATTCTGGCTGAGAGGTCTCTTCTTAATATCCTCCTGAGCCTCACACATTATAATCCATCTATTCAAGTACATTTGGCTGTGGAATATCATTATATGTATACTCTGTAATATTTATAGAAATTTTCATGGCTTGGTGTGTGAGTTAAAGGTCCCTTTTTG
This sequence comes from Agaricales sp. HM26-F1, assembly GCA_002718315.1. Classification (NCBI taxonomy): domain Eukaryota; kingdom Fungi; phylum Basidiomycota; class Agaricomycetes; order Agaricales; species Agaricales sp. HM26-F1. The sequence continues at coordinate 6,974 of NIBX01000146.1, forward strand.
GAGGCCCATCCAGGTGTACAAACAACTACAAACAAACACACTGGCTTAACTCACAGTGTCTTCCTTGCCTCCTGCTCTCATCTCTCACTGTTCCTCTGGCTCTCTGGCAACCTTCTGGCACCTTCTATTGGTCTAGCTTTCTTCTAAGGGTATCAACTAACTAACTACTCTCAAAATCCTCTCTTTCTGGTCTAAACTTGGTTAATCTGGGCTTGATCTCTCTTATCCTAGCTTGATCTTCCATCTTTGTTCATCTTATCTTTTCACTCACACTATGGGTGAGTCTGCTGGGTGTTTTTCTAACACCAACCGGGCCTTATCTTGTTCTCTCTCAGCATCCCATGGATCTTCAACATCAGAAGGAGGCTTTGTACAGAGGAATAGACTTGAGTATGATGGAGAGAAAATCTTGGAGAGACAAAGGGCTAAGGAGGCGGGTAAGTTCATCAATTTTTTGCCACTTTCTCTTAGCATGAAAACTTATGGTATCTTTCCAGAATTTTCTGGAGCACTGTACCCACTGTATGGGATGACCATCCCTCAACTTAAACAGCCAGTTGATCCCAATATTATGCCCCTGCTTTCACATGAACTTCCTCAATGGCAGTGGGACTCTAAAGACCTGGCTGCTACCTCTCCTGTGTGCCCACCTGTCCAGCACCCAAACCCAGTTACCAGAACACCTGTTAAAAATTTCCACTTTTCCACTGCTCCTTGCTCTTACAAGAGAGAGTCTACAACAAATTATACAGCTGGAGTCTGCATGGTGGGTGAAGTTCCGGTAGATGCAGAGGCAAAGAACAAGGAAAAAATCAAGTGTACCAACATCGGTACTCCAGCAAATGTTCAACCTGTGGGATATGATAAGGAGGCCCAGCGCTTTATCATGGCACCAGTGGAGGGAATGGTTCCAATGATCCTCTGCTCTCCCTATGTTGCGGATCTCGTCAATAAAGATACCGACACTGCCGATACTCCGAAGAAGCGCATTACCCTAGCCTGCTTTCTTCCAGAAGACGAATTCAAGAGGCTGTATTACGAGGACGATAGTTCTCGTTCTTAAGTCTCATTTGCTCCGGCATTCAGACGCAAGATCGCGACCAGAAATGGCTCCCATTGGCTGCTTGATTGATGGGAAAGCGCTGTGATTGGCTTAAATTGCCCGGATTTTGATAGACTAGTGATGCAATCAGATTCTCTATCACTTACCCATGTTTGCTTGCACTTCTTTGTCTTTGAGAGCACGTAGAGGTCAGATTACACTTGGACAGTCTTAGATGGCAATGTTCATATATATTATACAAGCTGCTGCGTAACATGTACAAGGAAACAGATATGAATGAAAACTGAATAATGAAGTCAGTACCGCCCAGCGCAACATAGAAGTCTACACTTACAGATAGCTACTCTCCATGCACCGCGTACCACGTTTCAAAAAGATCCTCCGCACTGTTGTAGTGATACTGAGTCCCACTGATGACTTGCTTGCTCTTTGTACTGAGACTCTCCAACACCTTGATCTTCTTGTTGTGCCTCAAGATATACGCTCGCTTCTTGCTGGAATCTGCTGTGAGTGCGACCTTCCAGCCTTCCCTCAGAGGCTGCACTGGATGGATGAAGAGCCCAGGGATCTCATATGTCCAGCTATCCAGGCCAAAGGGGATCCAGGTGTTGGTCCAGACCTTTCTCCCAGACTTCGTCTCTCTGAAGAATTCTATCGTATATAGGTCTGTCTTGTGATCCCTGCGCTTGAGCACACCAACCTGTCCCTCTGTAAAGTGAGGATCTACACCTCGCTCTCCTGATCCCTTGACTTCGACGATGAGGTTTGCTGCGAGGAGGCCAGGGGAATTACCGTAGCTCAAGAAATATAGTTCCCAATCAGGATCCTGTGTCTTCTCACCGAAGTAACCCTTTGGCTCTAGAGAGAAACACGTCTGAGTGAAGATCTGGAGTCGAAGGACAGAAACTCACCTTGATATGGGGTATATGGGTTTGAGTCTCCGATGCAGTATTGAACTAGAGGGAGACTAAGTTGCGATGATCAAGAAAGGGGTGATTGCTTGAACTTACATCTGGCAAGCTCATCTTGTGAATTAGGAACCAAGAAATTTGCGTTGTCCAACAAGCCCACGTTGGCTGCAGTGATAGGTGCCGGCTCTACCTCTGGAACTGGTGTTGTTGCCCGGCCTTTACCCTTAGAGAGATCTGTAGGAATATGGCTAGAGCGCCGTCAGTATGGTAACATATAAAAGTGGAGAGGAGAGACTTACTCGGGAGGCTTGACAAGACACTCCACTGGAATCTTGAGGGGTGGCTGGTCATAGACTCCAGCGATATCCACAATGGCGATACCTTGAGGTGTAATGGTCTTGAAGGTACCCATCCGACCCTTGTTCCACCTGACATTGTCCACTGTAGGGCCAGGAGGTGCGCGAGGTGGGTTCTTGCCCCGGATAAGCACCATCTTGCCCAGCAGAGGGTGCTTGAGATGTTCTCCAGTGGTGAAGAACCGAGTTGGAAGCTCTGAGACTGGCTTGGGCTGGCCATGCATGTCTCTGGTGTGGATGAGGGTCATAGGTGGGATCTCTGTCGTACTCCACTCAGTCCCACTGGCATCTTTGGTAGGCTGGGCCTGTGTCGGGTGCATTTGGGGATGGGAGAGGGTGAGGTTGTAGTCGACGTCGAGTGGGGAGATCTTGAGGACCAGGGGCTCCTTGGGGAAGTGAGGGCGACTGCCAGCATACCAGAGGTTTGGACGATCCCCCAAGTCTGGATCAGGAAGTTGGTCTGGCTCACTGTCTGGGATGAAGACCTCTATGTCCCCATCCACACAGACTCGCTGAACCAGGCCTTTCTTGCCTGTCCACTCTCCTATGGCGATGTCTACTGAGGCTCCAGCCTCGTACTGGGGAATGAGACAAGATCTTGGGAGTTCCAACATCTTCCAGGGAGCACTGTTGACATGAAGTAAGACTTCTAAAGTCTCGCCTTTGTCTCCAGTGACAATCCCCTTCACGCCCTGTAGCTCATGATTGAAAACGCGGACTGGCCAATCCTGCGTGATGAGCTCTGCTACTCTGGGGAGCTTGCCTGCATCCCGGCCAACCCTGAGATCTGGATGGAAAGCCATGACCTCCTCCTCTGTCGGAGTCATGGGTTCCACCGAGCGAATAGACTCCTCCAGAAGGAGGTAGCCCTGAATGAAGGTGCGGTTGGGCTTGTCGATCCTGTGCTTGACCACCTGAGGGATGGTCACCTCTCTGGTAGCTCCTGAGTCGCTCTTGACGATGGCGGTGTACTCATCCCTCCAGATCCGTGTGTAAAATCTGCGGGCGTCGTCTGGGAAGTACTCCTCCATATCAAACTGGCTGAAGTGCTTTGGAGGTGGGCGGAAAGGGGTGTTCTTTGTTTTGGTGATGGGGATAGAGAGGATGGGAGTATCGTCTTCCCGCTTGGCACAATCTTCAGGGCGTGGGATCCGGGGAACCACCATAACCACCACAAAGGCCTGGTTTGGCCGGTGCTTCACCACAAGTGCCATGTCCCCTTCATAATAGCCTTTCTTGAGCCTCACCCAGCTATATACGGGTGGCAGAACAGGCTTCATCTTGCGGAGGGGTGTAAGGACCTGGATGGACTCTTGATGGCTCAATGGTATGGGCTGTTTATCCTTGCGAACGCTGGCAGAGGCCCAGATCTGCCAGAGGGCTTTGGCCACTTGGCTAGCTTTCGCTCTGAAATATACGCGATCTTGGCAGTCTTCACGTATTGTCAAATCCTTGATCTCTCCGTTCCTGTACATCCTTGACTTGCTCAGTTGTTCATATACAATCTTGGACTTGTTGCGCTGGAAAGATGATGAGTACGGGAGTAGACGAACAAATGACCATTGTTTTACCTTTACATATACCTCCCACATCGGGAGTTCATGCTCCAAACCTACTGGAGCCCAGTCCCGACGCTCCTTGGCTTTCTGCTCCTCCCTCTCCTTTCTCTCAACAGCTCTCTTGAATGCCCGGATCTTCCTCTCTCGCCTTGAGAGGTGGGCCTCAGCCTCGTCGATCTGTTGCTGGGACAGGGGTGGGATCGAATCCTCTCTTAGGAAAGAGGGCATTGCAGCTCTTGCGGCCTGACGTACGGCATACCGCTTTTTCACCTCCTCTGCCTCCTGATGCAGCCGTTCCGCCTCCTCGTCACCAGTGAGGAATGCGGGTATGGTCTTGTCGGCTGGGCTGATATCCGTCGTAAAGAAAGTATCTGTTGATAGATCAGTGGGAGTGCACCAGCATTAGATAGAGAGCGTACCCAGCTCTTCATCATCTGTGATCCAATCCGCCAGCTCCTCTTCTCCACTGTCTGATTCGTCTCCTGCATCATCTTGCTGGGCAGACAGATCCAGAAACCTGAGAGCGGCAGGTTCCGCCTCGAGCTTCGATCTCTTCTTCGCGGGACTCTATAGATAGAAGTTAGTCTCGGTCGGGCGACATATCATATCTCGAGCGTCATACCTTACTCGGAGATCTCTTGCGTTTCCCCTTTCCTTGAGAATCATCTTGTACTGCGGTCTCCCCTATAGAACAATTGTAAATTCTATATAATATTCACAATATATTAAGAACTGACCCGGAACTTGCTTCATCGCAGTTGATCGAACTGGGTACTGCTTGTGACTCAGTAAACTAGGACGATACAGAGATATGAAGCACTTACTGGGGGGGCAGGTCCTGATCCATCTAAATACCAGTGCTCCAGCTCGGCGAAGTAATCTGTCCATGCGCTCATTTCAACGCCTTGAGCCCAAGCTCCATATACACCGAGGATACGGTGCTTGGCGTTGGTGATATTGATAAGGCCATCGTTCTTCTCATCCTTCGTGTGAACGAATGCTTCGGTCCACCGAACGAGCTCATCAACATCTATCTTGGCGAGTACCTGGTCGGGAACGTAGATCACCTGTGATTTGTAGGCTGAGAAATATCATGTTAGTCAAAATTTGAGGTTGGGTAGATGGGTCTACGTACCGGTTGACGGTACTAGGTCAGACCCTTGCTCAGCTGTGTCGGCGATCATCGCAGTTCCGACGTCTGCTACTGACTGTGGAGTGGGTACCACAGATGATCGCAAAGGAAGCTGTCGTTTCGCCTGAGTGATACTGCAAACGTCGAATGAACACTGGACTTACCGTTGGTGGTGTAGTGCCCCGATCCTCGTCCCATCGCTCTAGGGCCTCGAGGAACTGAGACCACTGTAGGGTCTCCTCGTCTACCGGGCTCTCAGGATCCAGAGTGAAATGAGCGATCTTGAAATCACCCAATTCCTTTGGGCCCAGCTTATTGTCGGTGATGAATCTGTTACCGAAATCGACGAGTCGCTGATACACTTCGTCGCTGATGCCTGTTGCTTTACCTGTACAAAGTCGTCAGTCTACTACATATGTATGAATGATACTAGCGACTTACCTGACACGTTGGAGACCTCTGGATCGGCGGTGGAAGGACCACTCACACCGGGGGCAGGCGTTCTGAACGGGGCCTGAATAGTATGAGTTACGGTATTCGACGAATGAAAGGCTGAACGACATACCGATGGTGGAGGGCCCTTCCTCTCCTCGTCCCAAGCCTCCAGAGTCCGGAGGAACTCAGCCCAACGCGAACGCTCCGTATCCTGTTCGAAGGTACCAGGTTGCAGGCTGCATTCGACCTTGACATCCGAAATCTCCGTTGGACCCAGAGAGTTGCCGTTTATGAAGGTGGTTGTGAAATTGATGAGTCGTTCGTACTGCGCGCCGCTAAGCATTGTGTGGCTATCGAGTTAATCTATGAGGTGCTATGAAACGAATGTCAGCCACGTTAAGGACGTGAATCGACTAGGACTTACAAGCGATATATGGTGATGGAGGGGTAGCTAACAAGAGGGAAAAGGAAGACCGGGCCGCGACGACCGCCATAGTGTACCACGCTCAGTTCCATAATGGCACGTGCCATTATGGAACCGTCAGTCGGCCAAGCGTGGCCGAATGACACTATTCGGTCAAGTAGTTAGTCTATATGTACAATCTATGTTGTTTTTAGTGACTAACTCACGTCAAACATGATATCTTGCCACTGCTAATTGTTGACTGCGCACCAATGAAAGATACAAGACGATCTACTACTGTACAATGATGTATTTAAGAGATGTAGTACTAGGGAGGTGCACTATGGTGCACTTTACAGGGGCTGGTGTACGATGTGAGGTTCGATGCCGCAGTAGAGCCTCAAGGGCCTGACGACGAGACCTCAAGGTGCCACAATGCCTATACTGAGAGCGGGAAGGTCGTCGATGTGGGCTGTGGGTTGATCGCTGATGACAGAGTTTGCAGTCCCAGTAGGTTGACCTGTACTGCCGTCAACTCCTTCGACTGCATCAAGTGTCAGTGCGATTGACGAGCGGCCCTGAGTCGCAGTAAAACTGGTAGGCGAAGAACACATAGTCCTAGGGGTGCTCCAGTGCCAGAGGAGAGGTGACCTAGCGATAATGTTGTATTTTTCGAGTATACCCCGCAGTGATGATGGGAGCGAGGAGGAGAGGGAAACGGAAAGGAAATCATGTATGCACTCGGCCAAACTACAAGATATCATGAGGATGAGAAGCAGAGATAGTTAGAGGGAGAACAAACTTACTTGCGGTGATCTTTCGATGCTTGTGTCCAACGATCCTTATGGATGTCATCGTCGGGGGAGGCACTGGTCTTGGCCATGATACGTGAGAGCTCTTCAGTAGGCTCTTCCATATCCTGCTTTACCACTGCCTCCGAGTGGGTGATATCGCGATACATGCGTTTAAGTTGATTAGATAGCACCGTGTGGCTCTCACTGTGCTGTGCACCACCGAAGAGAGCAGAGGAGGCAGAAGAACCATCGGTCGTACTTGACGACAGCGTGAAAACGGACGACGATTGTGAGACAGATGATGCCGATGCATCTGTGGATGTTCTCTGAGGGCCCTGAGACCGATTCGGAGCTACCGAGAAGCGGACGGGATCATCCTTTCTGTGGTCGAATAAAATCTGGCGTTGGGAAGACGAGTACGTAGGATCCTCAGGGATATGCAGCTGCTTCGAGGGACTAGGTTCTTGTACCATTCTTGATCTCGAGTGCTCTGATTCGCTGGGTCACCGTGTAGATACTGGATCAGTGGCTGGATTGTAGAGTTTGGGCGACTTTTTGAAAGAGATCTGTAGTCGCGCGAATTGCTCAGGATCGGGGCGGGAAGAGGAAGGGTATTGAGAGTTTTGTCGAGGGGAAAGCTGCTGATTTCCACCTATAGACTAGACTTATCATCAGAATGAAATGCGGGTATAGCAAAACGAGGAACAGACTGAGTTATGCCGACGTTTTCACCCTTCACTGCAGAGATCAGAGAACATCGTCTCTAGAAAATCTACTGTTCTCGGTCAGTCTGGCTTCCCAGTTGCTTTGACTGGGTGAAGTCGATGTACATACATTACTTGGGGGAGGCTTCACGTCGTGGGCCCCAATTTTTTAGAATTCCTGCGGCGGTATGCCATCAACGTATCTACAAATATAATAATATCTAACTATTGGAATATGTGTGGCTAGGATAAGAAAAGTACCAAGTACATATTGTGCTAGACTATGACGGAAGCATGGAGAGGGAGCAGAGGTGGAGGGTGTAAAGCGAGTTCATCACCATTCTAAGCTGGTGCTCATGGTGATGTTGGTGGGGTGCTGGTGGGAGCTGGTGCAAATCCACTCATGGTCGTTCGAAACGAGGAACAGTCCTAAACAGATAATGAGTACTTGTCGTTGGAAGGCATTGAAAGTAATGGCAATACCTTGTGCAGAACATGACCGCCGTTCGACCTTCGACTTCGACACCGATCGAGCCGCCCCCCTTACCACCGACTCCGACAAGGTCCTAGGCATCAGGAACGTGGGATCTGGAATGAAAATCATAAGTTAATCGTTCCCTCTGAAATAGAAACCCACACACCGTATTCGTCAAAGTCCATCAGGCGAATAAAAGGTCGTCAACAGACTCAAAGCGGGCGACGCCACCCAGCGCCGTTAAAACACCAAGACAAGACTAAGGATAGGCAGTCGACGGGAAGAGGAGATACGAGTGACGGACGATCATGAGAGGATGGGAAATATATGGCGTAAGTCGTTGGGATCATGTACCAGGTACAGGAGAAGATGAGGGGAGGAGGAAGGGAGAAAGAGGATTACGTAAGACGTAAATCGGTGAGTACGAGCCTCGCCGAGTTCCATAATGGCACGTGCCATTATGGAACTCGGCGAGGCTCGTACTCACCGATTTACGTCTTACGTAATCCTCTTTCCTCTTTCCTCTCCCCACGTCGTTCCCCACTCAAACCTTGCTCACAGCTCAAGTCTCGCACGTTGTCGACCAGCTTCGTCAAGACCGTTCATGCCCACGCCGCCTGTTTCTCATTGAGTTGAGAAACCCCACATCCTCTTATTGACCACCAGCAAGCTATGAACTGACAGCATCGTCTGTCCCTCCTGCCGGCCTTCCGTCTCATTGGGTGAACATCTTGCTGCGTTCTCAGGACTGCATCATCTAGTGGTGAGTGTCGCCCATTACCTGCACATTCCATTTCATGCTGACGATTGCTGATACTCTTCTCCGTATGTAACAGCCCAACGCCCACGATCAGCTGCAAGTTCTAGCCAATAAGAAGTCCAGCGTCCCAGCCTCTTCACCTTTTCCCTGCAGAAGACCTCAAGGCTCCCGAGCACAAGTGTTTACAAAGGTAAATGTTGTATTTCCCTGTTTCAGTACCGTTTGCTTCGTCTCACCCCCTCTTCAGGCACCTGCTACATATCTGCTGTAGCACCCAGTAGATGATCCCTCAGCGACTTCAATCGTTCTCCATCTCTGTAAGTACCTCTAATCAATGTATCGCCCAACTTCGTCCACTTCGCCTTACTCTTCCTCGCCTTGCCCTCTCCTCAATTCGTACTGACTGACACCAATTCTCAGCTCCAACAGGAGCACTGAACACCCCATGGCTTGGTGGTCATAGAATGATTGTGCTCCGAGGGTGCTGGAGACGTGTTTCAAGGTATGTTTATTCACTATTGATGGCCAGTCCAAGCAAACCAGGCACTATAGACACGCTAATTTGACTTGGTTATCGACCCAACTTTATGAAGCACCCCACTGCTCCCACGATATGAAACTACCGAGGTACGTCCCTTTTCATAGCATTTATGTTCATTTTTGATGCTTCACAAAGCAGGATACCACCCACTTAGAGCCTGCAGTGAAGCGTGCCATGGAAGAGCCGTCTAAAGACCTCTGACGTATCATCAACCAGAGCAGTGGCTCTCCTGAGGACCACGTCCACACGCGTTCCCAGCGACAACGAACGCACCGGTCGCTGGGCCTCTACGATGTCCCGATATATCTAAATATGTGCCTGTACGCGCTATGGAATCCTTTATTCAGTGAGTCATCAGGCTTGATACACTTTTTCCACAACACACATTGATTCTGTCGCATCCAGCTGCCGGATCATGTCCTTGAGTATCATACGAGACTACGGTGACGTCGAACACTTGTAGATGAGCCACCAGCACAACGAACAGAAGTCAATGAAGCCAAACGAACTCAGTGCACCAGAGTATGCTACTCTCCCTAGTAAGTTCCTATTCCATTCCCATCCGTCACACTATCAAGTATCACTGATCCACTGTCTACAGGATTTCCTATCCAACACCATTCATACGAACAACAGCTGGATGGAACGTCGTGGGAAGTAGTACTAAACTTTTCATGTAGCTTTTGTACCCAGTAGATAGATACTTTGAATCATTGTTGTAGCGACACACATGTGGGCATACTCCACTACCCGATAAGCACAATAGACGTCTCGAGCTCTTAAGCAGAGACGTCTTAACGATGCACGGACCCTGGATGGTCCGTTCTCAAGCTCTTAAGCGGGGAACGGTACCTTACAGTGGGAGGCGAGCAAACGGGAATCTCAAGCTCTTAAGCGGAGATTCTCGATGCAAACTTCTCTGTGGAACATCCTCTCTCAAGCTCTTTAGCGGGGAGTGATTGACCACCGGTCTGAGGGACAGGGACGGCCGCTAATGTGACGTAGCAAGCAAGCATTCACAAGTATCAAGGGTACAGGAGCGTACATGTACTCTTTCGGTCGGTACTTCCCTATCAGTTCACGATACATCTGCTAAAGCTTCATTATTTCAGTTCTAGACTCAGCAGACGGACACAGCAACAGCAATCCCATATCCAGCCTATCACTCTCCCTCTACTCTCCCTGCCTAGGCTTTGTACACTCCTGCTACAGAACGTCTCTTCTGTTCTTCAACGAACCCTGGTTCAGAGTCAGCCCCACCCGAGTTGCATGTGGCTGCGAAGACAGAAGATATCTCAGATTGCCTTCGCCTGGGAATCTGGAACGAGATATATACGGAGACGAATCTGATTATTACGCTCCAGAACTGCCCTGGGCCATGTTCACATCGTAACCAAGCTATAGCTCTTTCCCTTCTGGCCTCACAACTCTCACCTGCATTAATTCTACACCTCCTATACGATGCTTTCCCATGGTTCATTCTATCGCTACCGGTGCCCCTCCTAGGGTTGTACGATTCCCTTATACGTACCAGCACGTTCCCCTGGCCACTCGACGTTGCTCTCCCTCTCTCCTTCCCATCGAATCTCACCTTTGGCGCTTGTCAGGGTTCTACATAAATATCCTACCCTCGATAACGTTACTGTGTCTCTACAAACGCCTCATCATTCTCCAGTCACCTCCGCTCTCCGCTGGATTCTGTTTGTGTCACCAATCTATGACATTGTGCAACCTGTACAATACGTGCAGCACAACCCTGTGCAGTCACTGGTCCTAATTCGCCTCTTGCCATATCACAAATTCATGACGATAACCCATCCGTCCTGATATCCTCACATGTTGAGGCCGCTCGACAACAGTTTCTTACCAAAACAGCAACGTCTATCCCCCATCCTCGAATCCTATGGCTATGATGCAAAACCCTCAGCATCCTACCCCACCACGCCTGGCTCCACCGCCCAGATGGGTCAGCGCTTTCGAGTACGCCGTGGTCAGAGGGGCCCTGCAGGTCCAGGAATGCAGTCACAGATGGGATTCTCCTCGGTCTCGAATGGAGTTCCTATGCATGGTATCCCTGCAGGTCAACCCCAGAGCTTCCCTCACGTCATCACGCTCAGCAGGCCGTCCATGGTCTCGCCCCTCACCCTAGTGTTCATTAGGGAGTTAGCCAACCTGGCACTGTGTCTCAGTAGGCAGCGCCGATTGAGCCTGCATAATCCCGAGTTATCCCTGGCTATAGGCAATTGACAACGCCACCCTCCAATGCCAAACAGTGGGCAGAGACCGGTTCAACAACCGCCTCAGCTCATGAATAGTTTGGCTATTCCACCCGGTCACCCCATGATGCAGTCTCAGCCAAACACATTCCAGGGCAGTAGCATCTTAGGACCACTTCAACAACCTCAAGCTTCTATATCTTCTCGCCCTGGCTTGCAGCCTTCCCATATAACAAATGGGTACCAGCAGCCTCTCACAAATGGCATCCGAGAACATGTTCATGTTCTCGAATCCCTCGGTCTAGAGTAATCTGGCTATTGCAAATCCGTGTACAGGGCAGCATCCCTTCAATCCTTCACCTTCCTCAGACAATCTGGAGAATGCGATCAACCACAGTAACGCCCCGCCCTATATAGGTGGCCCCAGATCGAACATGGGCTATGAAGGGAACATGCAGCAGGTGATGAATGACCGGTTTGACCCAAATTCCTTGAGTATGGGTACCTCCAGTGTGCCACCTCGTCCTCCATCAAGTTTGAATCCTGCCCTCACTCCAGGTCCTATCCAACATCATTCACCCTCTCACCATATGTCCTCGTCTCCTCCCCACACATCCGGTCTTATTCCCCGGCCGGCTTCTCAGCCCCAATCCATGAACCATCCACAACCTGGCGTATCTCAGACGCCACGACCCCAGATCAACCATCCGGAGCAAGCTACAACGTCTCCTCGATTGCCACCAGTGAATGGCTGCTCACCGATGCCTCTTAACCGTTCAGGTTCTATGGCTGGGGTAGACAAGTACAACCGGTACATGGCTCTCAAGGATTACGGCCTGTAATGGCTGTCAACGATAGTATGCGGATACCCAATCGACTGGTTGCAGTCAACCCAGGCAGTAGTACGTCAGTTCACATCACATAGTCCTTGACAAGATCTCAATTCCTTGTTTTTGTAGACCGTCACTTGGAGAAGGCCAAGGACCAGGGGCGATCTGTCATGTTACTTCCCAGCCTAATCTCCAGCAGGGAGTTAGCCAACTTGGCACCGTCCCTGAGTAGGAGACGTTGATCGAGCTGGAGTGGTGAACTGGGACCCCATCCACTACAGAATAGTCAGCCTCAGCAACAGCCAAGAGTGTCAGACCGGCAAGGGGAACATGGACAAGCAGGTTGCCTGCATAATCCCGAGTTATCCCTGGCTGTAGGTAATCGACAAGGCCACCCTCGAATGAGGCCCTTGGCGATCTTGCTCGTTACAAGATAACCGTCCGTGCCCTTGTCCCTGCAGCTCAGGACGGCTCGTCAGTTGCACTGTTACTTGATGCGGTCGAGGGAGTTGATGGCAGCACGGTTCACCTTACGGGTCACCCTGCTGGGACTGGGAACTCAGTCATCGGTGATCAACTGGTAGCACGCATCGACGACCTTCCTGTGCTCAGTATAGGTATTGCAGCAGCTCGAGCTATGGAGCTTGATCCAGAGCCTGAAACCTGGAGGCGAAGAGCAATGGAGTGGTACGCCAGCAGGCTTGCAGACACCCCTGGTCAGGGCAAGCTTCACCACCATATACGTCTCCTCCGTGAGGTCGAGGTCGAGGGTGAGGAGATGAGAGGTGTGTACCACTTCGCGAAAAGGTAAATTATTCCTTCTATATGCATGATAAAAAGTTGGGCCCTGATCATGTTCTATTATAGTATGCTGTCTCTCCATTCATTTTCGACATCAAGAGAGTCTATCCTCTCCCTTTGGTCTGTTGCTGCACAGGCAAAGCGCTCTCAGCCGGATGCCCGCACTTCCGACCTTTTCGTCATGCTTCATGGCATGCTTTTTACGAACATCTAGCTTGATGACTTCCAGTCGACACTCTCACGATTCATTGAGCGGCTACAGCTGGACGGTGTCGAGGAGAAAGAGTGGATGATGATGACCATCATCAACATCTCCTCTATCCTTGAGTATGGGTGTCCATCGAGCACTCTGCAGCGACTCGGTGCTACTGGTAGTCGCTCAGAGGCTCACAAAGACAGGCATTCGAAGCTTGTCCTTGCCAAGCAGACCACGGTTCAACGGTCTCCTGTCGTTTCGCACGAAGATAGGATGGATGTAGACGATAACTCAAGAGAGAGCCACAAGCCCGGTAATCACCAACATCCACCGTCTCCCTCCCCCGCTAACTCTGAGGTCGAGCCTCTCGAGATTGAAGTCCCTCAAAGGCTCGAGCTCGCCATTCAGCTCACTTTCCAAATTCTCTTCTTGATCATTCACACATTTATCAAGGCTTGCGTACACGTCTCTTTCGTATTTAATGTTATAGTTTTAATGTTCAAGTAGCTACCGTGTATATTTTCGGTATGAGCAAGGAGGAGGCCAGTGTATTCCTGCCCCACCCTCTTTGGTGACTCGTCATTCGATGAATGCCAGCCCAGGCTCTTAAGCGGGGTTGGTATGAATTGGAAAGGTCGAGATTCAACCCAAGCTCTTAAGCAGGGTTGGACTTGACTCGATATAGGGGGGGTACCATCGTCGATCTCCATCGCAAGCTCTTAAGCGGCGGTTGGTTGTTCGAAAGGTGGTCATTTGGATCAGTCGCATCCTCCAGGTTCCTCTCAGGCTCTTAAGCGGAGAGGGGCTTCGAAGAGGATGCTCTCACTGGGAGCACGGTTTAGGGGGGTGGACCATGGTTACCGCATCAAACTCTCAGACTCAAATGATGCTGGGCGCTTCGAGTAGTGATCCGGTTGTATTGTCGAGCATATGGAGATCCGTACAAAATTTGCAGGTCTTTTCTTACGCTCACGACCGTGCTGCCAGCTCATTACTTTGGTGAGTGCCTAAGTATGTCCATGGACTAAATCTCATTACAAGTCCTAGCTTACACAATGGAACGCATGACACGGAGACAGGCAGCGATGCTATGGGATCCCAATCCAGTCAGTAAGACAAGGCCTGGATTGAGTGCCGATGGGGAAGAGGACGACAACTGTTCCACAGGCATGTCTGTCAGCTCGAGGAGGCGCAAGAGGGCACCCAGCATTGATGCACCCAGCGTCGACATGCCGCCCAAACGTCAGAGGAAAACCGGGAAGACCAGCAGGCAAGACCACGACAAGTCAGCGGTCACTGATGACAGGGCTACACCTGCTCAACAGCCCACTCTCTCTCAAGACACGACAATCCCTCAAGATGAGGGTGATGAAACTGAGACACGGAAAGTCTGGCGAACCCCGAGACCAAGGCTGGCCTCTCCAGTGCCGTCCACAGCACCATCACATCCTGGGCTGATGGCTGGACTCCCAGAGGACGACCTTGATCGCTGGTCACAGATACTGTATGAAATTGAGGCAGAGGAGAAAGCACGCGCAAAACAAGCTAAAATGTAAGGTGCCCTCATTAAAATCGTTGTACCTTGTTTGGAACTCACCGGTTCACAGAGCGAAGGAAGCTCTCCGGAAGCGCAAGCTTCGCATCAACAAAGCGCACCAAGAAGGCATCGATGGGGCTGGTACGTTCTTTGCTGCTGTCTATTCGGTTTACGGTACTGATTATAAGTTTTCTAGTTGTATTCGAGACATTCAACTTTGCGACAGCATGTAATGCACCTCCAGCACCTTCCAAACCTCGCGTCGGGCGCAAGCAGTCAAACAAGCAGTCAAACAATAAAGAAAAGAACAGCGATGAGACACTTCGTGTCTGGGACGAGGAAGGACGTACGAGGTATGCCGTCTCCAACGACGGCTACCTCCTAGTCGCTCAGTTCTCAGACGTAGTGGGACATATGCACCAGGTCAGCCATCTTTTCAATTATACGTCCGGTCCCACGTATTCACCTCCATTGCAGGCTCACGATCTTGAGAAGCTCACTCACTACGTGGATAACGTATCCTTCGCTGAAGCCGGCCAAGGTGCAGACAAAAAAACAAGAAATGGCAAGGATGCATACAAACCACAACACCAGAACCACGCATTCGGCCACATGAAACTTGTACAATCCTGGTCAGCACTAGGGCACGATGTGAGTCCTATACTTACAAATTCATTTCCAGCTGAGACTAATCCGAAAAACCAGGTGAACCAATACGCGCCATCCACAGACTGGTTCTCCACTGCATCAAACTTTGAGTCAAATGTAGAGGTTGTCCAGGATCTCCAGCATACGACACGGTGTATGATGCACATGTATAAGCTGATTGATCCCAAGCAGCACTGGGCGATGGCACAGGTCCGGAAACATGCGCAGGCCACAGACGGCGCCCTTGAGCTTTTCAGCAGCATAGATGACATGCTGCAAGAAGGCCGGTTCATACTCTCCCAGAGGACCACGCCTGAGCATGTAGACACTCAAGATCCGACCACAGGATGGGTGTGTTTGTATTGTGCAGGCACCATTGAGGAGGGAGGGGAGCTCTGGCTCAGGAAACTCAACCTGAGATTGAGATTCAAGCAGGGAACTTGCATCTGGATCCGCAGTAGAATCCTGGCACATGAGATACTAGATTGGATTGGAAATAGAAGAATATCAATAGCTATCACCACCCGAGCCACCTTCTGGAGAAGGTGCGGTGTAACCTGCCCCACCTCCACCTTTGAAGAGATGGTCCAGGCAAATGAGGCTGCCAGAACCTCAAAGTCTTGTTCTAAGGATGAAGAAGCATAGACCAAGATGACGCCTTCCAAACCATCCTTATTCCCTTCTGTTTATAGACCTAGATACCATGCTGCGCTTTGTAGACTGTTATTATCTAGAATTATATCTAAGACCAAAGCTATAAGATGACAAACAAAAGTAGCTCAATACGGACAACAGTCAAAGTTCTGTATCTTAATGTAAAGTACAGACAAGTTAACATGAGGAAGGCGGAGTGGGCTGGCATATTTCCATCCTTGCCACGCCCTTTGTTACTGAAGAAGTACCTATCCTGGGCTTCTTAGCATCCTCCTCCTCCTCCTCTTCATCACCACTCTCCTCATAGGCAAAGGAGCGCTTCAAGATCAGTGGCTTCACAGCCAGTGTGCTCAGAGCCTCCTCTCTGCGCTGCGACTCAAAGGCCTTCAAGGTATGTTAGCACTCTGACCATAAGAAGAATATATTGACTTACAATGCGCTGTACAGAGTCTAAATGGCCCACAGACCTAAGTACCAGCTGGGGAATCCACTTCCCAGCCTGGCGATTCAGGGGGAACAGACATACGCTGAAAACCACCTCTACAATATCCCACTTTCTAATCATGTCCGGACTGCAAGAGAATGTTCTGTGCCCAGGTCAGTCAACTCGGCTAGACATATGAGAGTCTAAAATAATAGACTTACTTCTTCTTCTCTCCATAGGTAACAGCAGCATATTGGACAACATTATCTTGATGCTGGATAATATTTCCATGCTGGAGACGCATAGTCTCCAGAGTCCCTTGGGGATCCACAGCTCTCTTGAAGGGCACATGCTCACTGTCTGGCGCTTGGGAAGTGAAGGTGAAGTAGCGGGAGGAGAAAGTTAGGGTGTGGTGGTTGTTGTACCGCGTAGGCTCCACAGCATGGATCTTGTGGCCCTTCTGCAGGACTTGCCGCATCTCCTCTGTAGCTGCAAAGTCCTTCAAGAACTCGCTACAGCCGAACCCTGTGAGCGTGATAGCCTGCTTCAAGTAAGGCGCCTTGGAGGAAGAGCTATGTAAAGGTACGTGAGCCACAGTCATACCACATTCAATAGTACTTACTTGGTTGGATATACAGGAGGCAGGACGCAGTTGGTGACTACGCCTTGGATCACAAAGTTCGCCTCTGTGCCATCAGGATAGGTCAATCTGTGGGACTTGGGTGATTCCACAGGAGAAGGTCTAGGTGCGATGCTAGGACCCATCTGTCGCAGTCAAGGTCAGTTACTGGCATTGGCTTCCATTATATCATATTGGTACTAACCTCAGTGTACGCCATAGGTGGTACAAGCCCTGGGCTTATACCCAGGACAGAAGTGGCCTCAGTCAAAGGCTGTTTTGCTTTGGCGATGCTGGCCTGGCAAGTCTTGAGCATCGCTTCACGGAACACCTTGAGGTTGGCCTCTAGAGATATCAGTTAGCTATGAGTGATACGATGATGATGAGGATGAGGATGCAAGAGAGACATACCAGCAGCAGTCTCATCGAATACAGCCATAGAAGCAAAGTGCGATGTAGGAGAGAGAGAGGGAAAGAGAGGGTTTCTGGGAGGGGAACAAGTCGTCGCGACTGAGTACCCTATACCCCTTTACAATGTATTCTTATAGATAATATTACACGTCATCCATAACTTGGGACTTTAAGCAAATAATTCAAAACTGGAATGATGCGACTCCATCGCATCCCAGTCCCAATAGGTTAGATTCCATTCTACTTTGGTTGACTGTTTGGCTGATGCACATGCGATCAAGCTCAGGGGGCGGAATGCAGTAGCAGATCCGCATCTATCCTCTTGGAGCTGTGGTTGCGGGCGCTCCTCCTCAATCAGGGTAGTCGGTCTCTCCACTTTGGGTTAGCTGGCACCATCGGTGAATTCCAAACAAGGTAAGTCTGGTTCGGACAGTATTTGTCTCTGCGCACTTTACTAAATACTTATTCAGTTTGGTTCTAGACTTGTCCGCCCTCCGACGGCTCCGATGGAGAGCGCTCTGGTTCCGTATCAGATACGCGTCATCACCAAGATCCTAAAGCGCCCACCCACTGCTGCACACTCAGCTATCTACTTGCTAGATACTGAACTTATCACTAGAGATCAGCAATAGATCGCACTCCCTCTATTCATCGCTTTCCACCTTCTCCATCTTTTTAGAAACACACTGAAATGCAACAAGAAGACATGCCATATCCAATCCTGCTCCGGAGCGAACATGGACCAAGATATATCAATTCATTCTCAGTTTTTGCTGTCCATACCTCTGAGCCACAGTTCTGGATTCATCCGTTGCCAAGTGGCACCATCCGTGCTATCTCTCTTCTCAGGGTTGCCCTAATGGGCTTTACCACCTCTCCGTCGCTGTTTCTGGGGTCCCACTTCTCATTTTCTTCAACTGCCATAATTTATTCGAGCCTGAACAGTAAAGTAAGTACAATTTATCCATTCAAGCTGAAACTGCTAAACATTTCTTCAGGGAACAGGCGATTCCAACGGATCCAGCTCTCCAAGTCCAAGTCTAAGATCTGTACAAGAAGATCTACTCTGAGACGAAGGAGAGAATGCTGAGGATGCTCAGAGTTTCACCTCTGTCTGTCATATAAGTCTTCTCTACTCGGTGAGGATTTTTCCCCAACTTTCTAGTTTGCTATTATCTCTCACAACGCACAGCTCACAGCTCAGTCCTCACCGCTCACCCCTACTACATCTCATCTTTAACCATGCCCAAGTCTACCTCCAAGTCCACTGCCTCTACCTCCAAGGCCTCTGGTGTAGCCTCCCTGTCCTCTACTCGCCGCATCCTTGCCCAGACCTCTGCCTCCAAGGCTGCTTCCAAGGCTGCCTCTGCTGGTATCCTGGCTCGCCCTTCCAGCCCCTCTAGCTCTCCTCCAGCTCAACCTCTCAAGAAGAGAAAGAGGGCTGAGACCATCAAAGGATCTAGGACCATTCAGACTCGCTCCAGCAAAAAGAGCGGTACTCCTCCAGGCCTCAAGGTCTTGCCTCCTCAGATAGATGAAGAGTAAGTCTTCCTTTCTCACATTCTCCTCTCATTGCTCATTGCTCATTACGCTCTTCATAGGTCTGCTGAAGAGTGGGAGCAAGATGATCCAGAGCAGGATCTGTCCAGGCTCGCATCCACCTATCTTGATCTGGTTGCAGAAGATCAGGATGGTGACGCTGAGAATGAAGATGGCTTCATTGAGATCCAACATGATGATGACGATGCAGAAGAAGAAGTGTAAGTACATCTCACTGTCTCAATACTACTTCTCTCTCATCCGCTGTACAGACATCCCAGAGTCACTTACAAGAGAGCCAAGAAGCACCACAGGGCTAAAGTTTATGTGTATGTATTCTCTCTACTTCATCATTCACCTCTACTCACACTCTCTTTCAGTTCTGAATCTGAGGATGCTGGAGATGACTTCAACCAAGGAGCATCTAGTCCTGAAGTTCCTAGTGATGCCTCTTTTGACCACGACCAAGAGAATGAGGATGGAGAGAACCACAGCAACTATGTTCAAGGCGACATTCATCCTCCTTCCTCTCCTATCTATTTAGAAGACATGGGCTTAGATCCAGAGTCACTCGCCCATGCTATGGACCAGGCTGAGCAGGCTCCTCTCCATCACGCTCCTCTCCATCACGCTTCCACTTCTGCTCCCACCTCCACTCCTGCCAAGATCAGACCTGCCCCTGCAACAGAGTCTTTACTACCTTCCCTCTTTCATCCTCTTTCTCCATACAAGGAATTTGATCCAGCGCAGTACAAGTAAGTTTTCAATCAGATAAACTTGCAATATTTATACTCATCTGTCTATCATTTCTAGGATGAACCGCCTGGTTGATTCTCAGGCCACCACCGCCCTATTTCCTAGATATTCTGATGACTTCTTGGCCATCATGAGAAGGCAGGCCAAGAAGCTCTCACCAGCTGACCAACAAGAGTTTGAGCTCCTCAACGCTCAAGCTGAGGTGGCCAGGATGGCCTCTCATGTCTCTGAGGAGGAGCTTATCATCAGAGAGCAAGACTTGGAGCACTTTATCAATATCAAGTTCACCGCACCAATGATAGCCTGTCTTCCCACCAGTCAGGAAGGGAAGTACTATGGAGAGCGCCCTCTGTAAGTACTCTTTCTCATTCATCTCTCTCTCTCCTCATCTAACATTCCTTTCCTGTCTAGATTGTGCAACAAGGCCAACCAGAAACTTCCTGTCACTCCCTTCCGCAAGTATGAGCTCAGATGTATTGAGCAAACCAAATCTGACTTGTAAGTTCCACCGCACTTTCATCATTCATTCTCTGATTTAATATTATCTTTATAGTGGCATTGGTACTAGGTTCAGATCTAACAAGAAGCCCTGGTTCTCCAAGTAAGTTCTTTCTCTTTTTTCTCATTATCTTCCAGCGGATCTAACTAAATATCTAGAGAGACTAGGTCTCAGGACCATACAGATCAGAGCGCTCTCCCCACCTACTCCTCACCAACTCCTGGAGCATCTACCAGCGCAACCATGCTGTCCACTGCTCCCACCCCTGGCTCCAGCCAGTCTAGTAGCACTAGAACAATCAGTGCACAGTTGTTTGGCCATGGCACTCCATCCTCTTCTCAATCTGGTCCCTCCTCCTCTCAGAGACCCAATCATGGTCCATCTCTCTCTACTGTCAGGACTGCTGCTGTATCTGGAGGCGCTACTCCAGATGTTAGAATCTTCTATATGTCTGAGTAGGTTTTTTATACTATCACTCTCACTCGCCATCTCTAACTATCTCTATTCTTTCTCACATATCCTCTAGCCAACCTATTGAGCTGTAAGTTCTTACATATCTTTAACTACTAACACGCCACTGATCATTCATCTCTTTAGGCCTCTCCACCTATGTGAGCTTAAGCATAGGAGGGTCTATCCTCCAGTTATGACCAAGACCCAGTCTATCAGCCATCCCTTCTACTCCTTCTGGAACCCTACCAAGGACCTGGCCCCTGAAGATGTTATCAAGGTCTATCTTCTAGAGGGGGCCAAGTTGCGCAACACCTCCCTCTCCAATCCTATTGTTTGCAATCCCTCCGACTTCCACCTCATTCATGATATGGTCTGTCAAGTGGGAAGCAAGCTTCCTATGTCTTTCATGGTCATTGGAAAAGCAGTCTACATGAAGAATCCCTATGGCAGCTTAGAGGGTTCCTTCAAGGCCAAGCAGATTTGCTTGGAGATCTGTGGGAGGGGTGGCAAGAGTGTCTTAGCTTTCTTCTGGTCTATCCTGGTAGAGTTTCTTAAGCAGGTCAGACAGAAGGCCAAGAAGGCTCCAGTCCTCAACCATCAGCTCTGGTTGCCTACCTGGCAGGGTGGTCTCAGCTTCTCCACCTTTATGAGTAAGTCTCTCTCTCTTTACCTTATATTCAACATATTCTCATTTACTTGCCTTAGAGAATATGAGTAGGACTCCCAACCATCCAGATAATGCTTTTGGGCACAGTAAGTTCATTGACTTTATATTTCATCTCACTAAACTGACTTCATCTGCCCGCATTCAGGCATCCACACTGCTGAGGAGTTTTGTAAGTTCTGCTTCTCTAAGTTTCACATCTGTCTGCTAATCCTCTCTCTTTCTTCCTTCTAGTGCCTGTGGTCCAGAACCAGGACCTCTCTCTGGATTCCTTGTCTTGGAATGCAGTCAGAGACTCTCCCACTGAGGCTGTAGAGTTAGATCCTGGTACTGTTTGTGTGGTGGTTTTCACAGCCAGGGTCTACAAGAACAAGGGCCTAGATTCTGATGAGGATCCTACCCTCTCTTTCCACGCCCAGAGGGTTGTTCCTCTCTGTAAGATCACTGACACTGACAAGTCTATGGCTGTTCCTAGTCATGTTATTCAGGTCCCTGTGGTTGATCAGTCTGGTCAGGAGGACTCTATGGATGAGAGTGAGGTCTCTATCATTCCTCTAGATGATATTGTAGAGGACTTCTAGTTCTTTCTCTCTTGCTCTTTTCCTACTCTTGCTCTTTTCCTGCTTCTGGTGGTGGCCTTTGATTTTAATACCTCTTGACTCTTTTCTGCACTTAGTTGTCTTCTGTTACCTCATCTTTCTATCTTTCTATCTCTATTAGTTAACCATAAAATGACTTTGTTTTTTTTTTTTAACTCAATAGTTGTTATATTCCAAGTGTGACATCAGGCTTCTAAAGTCTATAAGGTCATGTGCCATTCTGGAAGCTTCTTACATATATAAACCAGTCTCAAGTCAAATGATTTCTTTCTTTCTTGCTTCCTTTCCCCCAT